>JAOYNN010157696.1:0-16929 GCA_025770095.1 Goniobranchus kuniei | reverse complement strand
CACTGCCCGACTGGGTTCGAACTCGGGCCACCTCGCATGGCAGTCAGCCGCTCTACCAACTGAGCTACCGGGCCACCACAACAACGAAAAAAGGCAAATCCCAAACCCGCCGATAAAACTCCTCACCCCCCACCCCACCACCAAAAAGCTCTCCTTTTGTTCCCAAGGGTCACATCAAACAATGATTCATGATATGATTGCAGAGACTTCACCCTTTTCACCGTCACATTCCAAATCAATGAGCTGTACAGTAGATCACATTCCATTCCATGTTGCCTTGTTCAAAATCATGTCATGCAGATGAAAGCCTCAATCTTTGTCCAACGGTCTCATTAAAGGTATCTTGTTGAGATTTTGAATGGCCCCTTTTTAAAGAAAGGCTTTTGTCAAAACTTTATTTTTATTTTTGTTGTCTTAAACAAAAGTTTTTTTGTTGCTTTTCATCAAAAAACCATTCCTTCATTCTTTCTCTTCCTTTACAAATCTTCAGGGAGAAACGTGCCTGAAGTAAAAGCCCTTGAAGACATTGTTTGCAAAACAGGTGTCCTGCCCATTCATTAGGTTGGATGCTTTCTTTTCTAAATCACTGAATCTTCTCATAAAATCAAACCTTACTTACTCATGTAATTCATGAACATATGTAGATTATTAATGCTCCTTAAAATATTACATTGGATTAAAAAAGACAATGCCTAAAATAGGCAGACTGTTGAAAAGCATAGATAAAGACAAATGATAGTGCTTTTTATTTTCCATATCAATGGTGTTGGGCACAAACCAGCCAAGTCCGAAAATGCTAAGTTTACATGAGAGACTGAAAACCTTGTAATTTATTTTTTATTTTTTTTAAGACTACAAATCCAGATATTTGGCAAATTAATGTTACATGGAATGTTTCTTCAAGTCTGCTATCTTTATAGAATGAAGAACATGTAAATTTTACTTGAGGTGACAAATTTGAAGTTTATTACTACATCAGGTATTGTTCTACACATATACATGTATATAAGACAGAACCCTTTCATATTTAAAGTTAGTCCCATACCCATAACAGAGTGTAGGGGAATTATGGGTAGAGCCCTAATTATACTAGGCATATGGCATAATGTGGTAGTTTGCCATTGCTTTCCGCGCCAACTTTACTTTCGTCAAGTCTAGAAGACCTAGCTACCCATTTATACTGCTGGGTGAACAGGGGGTCCCGAAAAAAAATCTACTGCCCGAATGGGTTCGAACTCGGGCCACCTCGCATGGCAGTCAGCCGCTCTACCAACTGAGCCACCGGGCCGCCTCTGTTATATTTAGAATGGTGAAAACGTGGAATGGCCTTAAATTTAAAACAAGAAAACTCAAGCTCTTTGCCTTTGACAGGGAGCTTCAAGGGTTGCATGATGAATATGTACCTTTTAAAGTTATTTATAACCACAATCCTTTTTTTAAATTTTAATTTATTGTTTTTCATTTTTGTAGCAGGAATTTATAGGTCACTGACATAATTTAGAGTCCTTAAACTATTTATCATATCATCAAGAAGGGATGTTTATTGGGCGTTTGAACTATTTTCGAAGATTTGGGAAAACTCAGACTTAGCCGGTACGTGCCTCACACCATCGATGCTAGGTAAAATGGGTGTGCTTGCATAGAGTGTAGTTAGATTGATTGAAAATGTTGTGATATTAAAAGCCATTTATTATATTCTTCTTTTTCATGAGAGGACTGAAAAACCAAGGAATGTTCCGGCTCAGCTCTGATTAATGGTCTTTCACTTCTGTTTATTTATAATCTGTCTATAACACCTTGTTACCATATTTATGGCGAATATTTGTTGCTTTTTGGATCGTAAGTTTTATTTTGTATTGTTCCACTTGAATGAAATACATTTGAGTTCAAATCAAACTCTTTCATGTTTGATTTTAAATGTTATGTTTGTTCAAACTCTGAAATACAATAGGCATGTTTTGTTTCCATACCAACAGTTAAAAATATGATGCAATTATCTTTTCTTTAAGATTGGTCACACACAAACATCCATATTTGTTTTCCGCAAACACATATCCACTATACTATTTCTCTTTGTCTTCGAATAATCCTACTGACTCAGTAAAACTGAGTATAACTGTCGAAGCGCATGGGGAAAAATAAAAGGGAATTCAAGCCTATGATATCTAGTAGTAGTAGCTCCACTTGAGGGTAATCTGGCAGAGGGACCGTTTGAAAGAGTCCACGTCCCTGCAGCATCTGATAGAACCAGGCATTCTATTCCACGGTCTAAATGAGCTGGTAAAGAAGGAGTTTAGGTGACAATCTAGGGAACGGAGAGCTTTGGAGATGAGATGGAAGGAAGAAGTTGTAGTTGTGTGAATCATTTTGCAATGCCTTGGCAGGGACTTCTCAACAGACTCTTCTTTCATTTCTAACCCTTTCACATATACACCCATTCATAACAATGCTACAAATTAATAGACAGAACAAGGATAAAAAATCAAAAAAAGATTTATTTTATTAATTTCATAATTGTAAAAATATTATATCTTTGATTACAAATTTGCATAATAATTCATTATCATAATAAACACTCAACCAGGTTAACATATTATCTACATGCATACACATATTGAATCTTCGTATAACATACAAGTGAAAGTGTAGAGAGGATATACGTGTACATGGAATGTGATATGTCTTTAAAAAATTGAAGTGGTTGTTATTCTTCACCAATCCTTCATCTTAACTTAAAGCTTGCTGGCCATATATACATACAAGCCGACATGAAAGGTCAACACGTTCAAAAAGATTGATTCAGTTCAAGGTTATTGGGGTCATCAAGCCAAGCATGCCAGTCCAAAGGAAATCCCCGATAAAAATAAAGATTGCATTTATATAACACTTTCCACTATTCTACAAAAAATCTCAAAGCGCTTTACAATACTTTATCCCCTAGCGGGCATACCCCTTAGGGGGTACACCTTTAAGTGCAGCACATTTTGTGCAACAATACCTGGATTTTACTAGGGACACATTAAACACCTGAGTTGATTGAAGCAATTAGGATAAATTTTCTTGCTATTTGTCCACTTATCCACAGCACGCCCAATTCTTTCCAATGTAACCAAGGTTTATTCATCATTCCTTTTGACTTCACTTTCAAAGTAGCTGGACAACATACCTTCAATCTACTACCAAACACAGACATTGTATAGGAAATGGTTAATATGCATCGTTCTTCTTGTTGTCTCTCATAATCCCAATTTTCTGGCAACTACAACAGGTCACCAGGTTTACAGGCTCCATGCGTAATGTTTCTGGGTGAGAGCTTTATGCCAAATGCCCTCCATGACACAACCTGACCATATCTGAGAAAGCTGTGAACATAGAATTGGAAGGAAGGAAAACAGCCCAGAACTCTTTTACAGGGCCAAATTTCATATAAGACATTTGAAGCCAGTCTCCATTCCTGATTGACTAGCCACTAAAATCTTACTCAAGGGCGAAAGTTGCCAAAGGCCGGCGAAAGATAGGTAACATTTTGCAGGTCTGCAACTATCGATCTCTCCCATTGTAGCCTAGAAAATCTCATAAAAATACATGGCGCCAACGTCGAGTTTGATAGGACTAGCCTAGGCACTGAACGGTGACTTAGCAAAAACAAAAGTGAAAAAATACACATTCCAGCCAGTGGGCCGGCCACTTCCTGGCTTCAGTCGCTTGGCCGGTGAAACTCAAATACAGGAATTGTTTAGCCTTTGGGATGGAAATCTAGGCTGGCTTTCTTAAGCATTTGGACTGTAAGGGTCCAACATTTGACCAGTTTCAAAATGTTTTGTTCATGGACTCAAAAAAAAAGGTGTGAACTACTTGACCATCTCAAACCTACAGAATTGATTGTACACATAAAGATTACAACACATCATTTTCTATGCTTAAGCATCCCAACAGTCCACACTTTTCCAATTACATTGACAACAATCTTGTATTGTACACATAAAGATTACAACACATCCTTTTCTATGCTTAAGCATCCCAATAGTCCACAGTTTTCCAATTACATTGACAACAATCTTGGATGAATGGCAAGAGATTAGATTTATGATCCCAATACTCAAAATGCCACATGGTCCATTCAAACTGCATACACATATATCTTAAAACACATCATCAAAACTTCAGCACATGTCTTAAGTATGTTCATAGAGCAGAGGACAGAAATGTTTAAAACAACACAAAGCCATTTTTATTGAAACAATACATCTATGTTCCTGAGTCCGAAACAGGTAGTTTTTTCCTCAGATTCTGAAATCTCTAAAATTGCTCAAATCACAAAGAATACTGGGTTAGAGACTCACTTTCAGCTTGCATGAAATCCACGTCTGGCTTTCAACACATTCCCTTTTATAGTAACGTAATGGACTCATCTCATCAAAAATCAGTTTTTTGAAGGTATATATGTGTGTTGTTTCCTTGTTCATCAATGTCATTGACGGCAGAGTTTTGTTTTTGCTAGAGCCATCTTTGCTTTGCATGGGGCCCAGTATAGATAATTTTCATTATAATTGTTTTTTTTTATTAGTAGTAGTAGTAGTAAAATCATGCCAAGTTTTTCTAATTTAAGTATCTTAAAATCAATGTCATATGTAACAGTTTATAAAAAAGAAAAAAAAACAAAATTTAAAAATCAACCTTTTTTCACATTTGTTGAAACTAAAGGCAACACTGTTTTTATTTTTTATTATTAATTTAAATTTAGATGCCTTTCATTTAAATTTTAAAAGGTGAAAAGGAAAATTACAAAAAAACGCATTATATACTGTGATCTGTGGGCAATGTTAAAATTTGATGGAGATTGGTTAAGAGATGGGTGTCAGAAAGAGCACACACACACACACAAATACATATACACACTCACTCGCAAACACATGGCTTTGCCTTTGGAAAAAAAGAAATGGGACTTTGATATAGATTTAGACCCTCAGGCATCCAAATACCAAAATGGATCCAAATGGTTTCTAGTAAGATGTTAAAAGAGACTAAACAGATTTAGCAACTGTATGAGGGGATTTATATTTCTTGTTACAAAACTGTCATCAATGGATGAAAGTGACAAATAGTAACAAACATTCAAATTTAACATCAATATTAAAGCTTTTACACAAAAGGGCATTGGATCTATTAGTATAAAGAGTAGTTTTTTATCCTTTTTTCGTACCAGTTTGAGAGATCTCAAAGCATTCACATTAGAAACACCGGACATGGAACCTGGTTTTAAAAAATAGTATTTATAAAGTAGTCATCCAGGAGATATGCATATTTTCTACCTCTTTTGAAAAAGAATGTAATTGTAACTCATAATCTTATGTCTAACAGCCTATCACATGACATTGCAAAGAAAATGATATAATTTATCACGTCACATTCACATCTGAGGTCTACATAAATGTTTCCAATATTTTTTTCCCAAATAAATTATGGTGAATATAACAGATGTTTATTTGGAATGAACCCTAGAAAATTGATTACAGGAATACAATGCTGGCTTGGCTCTAAAGATATGATTTCTTTACCTAGCGACATTTCAGTGACGGTTTTTGTTTGTTTGTTTTTTTTTTAGGTTGAATCTGAGAAGATCTGGCAACTGTAAAGTCACTCTTGGTGAAACATTCTTTTCAGCTTCTGTAGAGTAGCCATAGTGATGATAGAACCATTGTGATATTAAAATATTCCATGATACACATGTATTGAAAAAGCACGCATCTCTTTAAGTACAGGACAGGATTGCATCAATTGCTTTGTACTTTGTTATTAGTCATTGTCAGCAATCTTGTAAATCACTTTCTGTTATTTCCAAAGACAAATTTCCTACTACCAGATACAGTACCATGATGAATTTCAAAACTATCAGAACTTCATTTGTAAGGAAACAAGAAAGCAATGAAGAACGTGTCTTGTGCTACTTGTATATTGCATTGTTATCAATATGGACAATATTTAGATTTTACTGAAAATGCCATGCATTGAGCTGACATGAAACACATAAAACATTGGAATGTGAAAATGGTGGGGTGCTACTGGAAGCCTTTCATGCCTATGTGACTGTTTCGTCTGCATGTCCTTGTGTGTTGTCTGATGAAGGGTTAGACCCGAAACGTCACGTCTCCTGTCTCGTCTTCACGGTTGAGTTTCACAATTTTTAATATATTACCATTATTTCCCAAGACATTGGAATGGTGAAGTATGGGAAATGACAGAAAGAAAGAAAGAAAGAAAGAAAAAGAAGGCATACACAATAAATACATATTATCTGTTACAAGGCATTTGTAAAGGACTTTTGGCAGATTCAAAGACTTCAACTGCTTATGCATCAAACACATCTGGGCAAGTGTAAAGTAAGAATTGTTTCATCTGGGTAATCTGAAGTTTTAACAAAGACATGGGGAAAAATTCAACAAAGAGTAGCAGCTGCCTCACCTTAATAAGTCAAAAGGTCAAAGGGGACCTGGCAATTAAACAAAGAACTCGATTGCCTCAGCAGGGTAGGAAACAAAAGTGATTTTCTTTTTTTTTGCAACTGTGTCTAGAAACAAAACATTTCATGGTAGATTGACTTGATTCTTCTGAACTGAAAAACAGGATAATTTTTGTTGCTGGATCCAGAGATCCTTTTAACTTACTACAAAACAAACTTCAAACCACATGCATAAACAAAATTAAAAACAATTCAGGACAAAACTTTTCTTTACATTAAAATCCAAAATTCAAACAAATTCAGATTTGTCATTTTTATCTCCATTGGATCAAATATCCCCAAATAAAACCAACTAAGAGATAAACTTTACTTTTCATAAATATCCCACATTCTAAAAAATTCAGTGATGTCACTTTTCATTACATGAATATTCCGAATTCAAAACCAGTTCAGGGATGAAATTTTTCATCACATGAATATCCAAAATTCTAACCAATTCAGAGATGAAATTGTTCTTCAAATGAATATCCCAAATTCCATGAAATTTAGGAATCACATTTTCCTCCATATGAACTAAATGAATGAGATGATAGCCATTCATTTCTTAAAAAGCATGAGGTGTGTAGATTATCAGAAATCTGGTGATGGGAATTTACCTGACAGACACTAGCTGAAAGACAGATTGACTTTATTTTCAAGAATCATAACTATTTTCAAAAATCTCTTAACTTAAAGGATCAGAATGAAATACACAAAAGTAGTATAAAATGCATAAAATGAAAAACATCTACAAAAATAAATTACCTGAAGGACACTACATAAATAACAATGTATTCTTTTTACTTGAGTTCCTTCACAGTAAGGGATTCTAAAATATTGTTATTTACACAACCAAAAGCAACAAACAAAATCACAATAAATACAATTTTAAAAGTAAATCTATATATTATATTGAAAATTCTATTGGAATGTATGTAATATGATATGGTCTTCAGGTAACAAAACGTATATATTCATCTGCTATGCTTATATACAAATCTTAAAATACCTTCCTGCCCTGTAGAGATGTGCGAGTATTCGAGTTTGGCTCGAGTACTAACGCTACTGAGTATTCGCGAGTAGCTCACAACTACTCGAGTACTCGCTCAAGTAATTTTCATTCCATTACGCGAGCAATACTCGAGTATTTGATTTAAAAAAGCAAAAAATAGTAATATTTCTTTTTTACATTTTTTTAAAGAGTCTAAAAAATAGCACTTTTGGGTTGTTGTTTTTTACTTTGGTGAAAATTTTGTTCATTAAAACTCGAGTAGAAGCTCGAGTCCCGTGTACTCGAGTACTTGCTCGAATAGTGGGTGGTTGTCCGAGCGAGTACTTGAGTAGTAAAATGTGCTACTCCCACACCTCTACTGCCCTGAACTCACACAACATGTTGAAGAAGACTGTGCAGGTAGGATATTTCATTTAAAGTTTCCTTCATCACACAGTCAACTTGCAGTGCAAATTCTCTCCAAATTAATGCAGGAATACAGCTACATGCAGTGGAAACAAAATGAGCTGTTCTATCAAATGCATGCAAACATGTGAGAAAAAAAACCTTTGCTTCTTTAAAAAAAAACACACCCAGGAAACAAACAACCAAAAACATAAAATAATCTTTTGGACCACTAGGAATCTACATATATAATGGGTTCTGATATAGAAAGGCACAATTCAGAGGAAAAATCTACAAGAACCTGTATTTTTCAATGAACGTTTAAACTTACAGTTTTGAAAAACTTTAATTAAAATTCTATAAAATCCCCCCTGAAGTACAAATTAATTAATTGATCAACATAAACTTGGACAAAACTCATACTATTATTCAAGCATTTACAAAAAGAGTTTTAAAAGCTGGAAAAATCACTTTAAAAACAAAAAAAAGAAAGAAAAAAAAGAGTTAAACAGATTTCAGTTGCTGATACAGCTGCCATCAAGAATTTCATTGGCTAGTTGGAAGACTTGGTTGAAACAAAACATATGAGAACATGAAAAAAAATCTGAGTTTTGTATAAAAATAATCCTGCGTTAAATCCATTAAATGTGCTCAAAGTGCTTTACTAGTATTCCCCGACAGTCCATTTCCACCAAATACCTTCTCAACTCCATGTGGTATAAACAGGCAGCCTTGCATACTGACAAGATCCTCCTGTGCCTATGGTCGGATACTTAATCTAACCCGAGTGGAGTAAGGAGATGTATGTAAATAGCCTCTCCCGTGGACTAAACAGCATCACAGTGCAACCTGGTCTTGAACTCGGAACATCGCAGTTACTACTCCAGCATCTTGACCACACAGCCACGCCGTCACATTGAATGTGTGCAAAACTCCACTTTCCCTGATGTGTGCAAAACTCCACTTTCCCTGATGTGTGCAAAACTTCACTTTCCCTGATGTGTGCAAAACTCCACTTTCCCTGATGTGTGCAAAACTCCACTTTCCCTGATGTGTTCAAAACTCCATTTTTCCTGATGTGTGCAAAACTTCACTTTCCCTGATGTGTTAAAAAACTCCATTTTCCCTGATGTGTGCAAAACTTCACTTTCCCTGATGTATGCAAAACTCCATTTTCTCTGATGTGTGCAAAACTCCACTTTCCCTGATGTGTGCAAAACTCCACTTTCCCTGATGTGTTCAAAACTCCATTTTCCCAGTGTGCAAAACTCCGCTTTCCCTGATGTCCTGATGTGTGCAATACTCCACTTTCCCTGATTTTCTATCGATTTTCTAAAAACAAACAAACAAAAAAAAAACATTAAGTCTAAAATATTCTTTGTTTGACGCATTGAAAGAATTATACTATCCATAAAAATTTCTATTCATCAGCCTTGAACTTCACTACTTTGTAAGGAATTACAAATAAAAATGTGATAGCGCTTTAACGCCGACACAAAAATACACAACTCAGATTTAATGATCATAGAGCTACCTTCTTCACAAATACTTTGTAAATTACAGATTTGCATGACACCCGTGTATCAGGATTTACATTTACCCTTAAACATTCACCAAAACTATGTAAAACATATACTTATACAGTATGGACAGGTCAATTTGTGAGAAAATGATAACATTTAAAGAGAAAAAATTTTTCTTTTTGAGAACAAACATCATGGATATTATAGTCTAAAACATGGTGTGTACACAGAATTTATTATTTAGGTTCTCTACCCCAGTTTATTTCGCTATTAGAAAAAATCAAAATGAATTTAACAAAACTGACTATTTTAACTCCTAAAAGATGAAAGTCTTCTCCGGTGGAGGACAGTGAAAGTAATGCCCATGTACATAAAACTCAACCTGAAAATTTAAGGAAATTACAGATCTTTGAACAAAGGGGCCACTCAATCTTGAAACCCTTCGATGACTTTCATAACAATTCTATATTCCAAGGAAGGGACTTTAGACATATATCATCCTTATGAACACCACAAGTTGAATGACACAAAGTTTAGACCTACAATACACTGGAGTCCACTAATAACGACAACTGCAATATTGAGAACTCAGAAATATCGAGACACTTTTCAGTCCCCATTTTTTATCCTACTTATGCTTTAGAATAAACCATTGGGTATTTCGTGGATGACCATGTCAGTAATAAAGAGAGATTTTCTTTCCTTCCTGGTCAAAAAATTTCTCCCCACTCAGCACACCCCTACCTTGCCCATTTACTGCTGTTAGGGTTCACCTGAAGCTGGCGGGTAACATAAAAAAAACCCCTATGCAAGATGCTTCCCCCCAACCCCACCCCTCTCTTCTTCGTCGGACTTGCTGGTAGTAATATAGGCCTATGAAAGCGGTTACCAGACCAGATTATTTTCCTTTAATTCCCCTTGTAAATTTGTCATTTAGGAATAATGAGAACACTGCAATAGTGAGAAAACGAGCCTGGTCCACCCGTTGTGGATATAACAGAGTTTCCCTGTAGTAAACTGGTGATACAAGCTCATAGTGGAAACTGGATATCTCAGATGTAGAGAAAAAAAATAAAGAAAAATTGCAGAAAAATTAGACTGAAAAGCAAACAAATTATTCATTCGTGAAATTCCTCCCTTTTCTCTGTATTTTCCAAGGCTTCTCCAGCCTCAGTCTTGCAAGCATTAGAAACTGCATCTGGATTTTAAACCTTTTCCAAAATGTCAACAATGTCTTTAAAACAATTGACATCAGCACCAATTGACATCTTCTTCTTCTTCTCCATTGGGCTGTAGTAACCTCCAATGGTGGAGGATCCGTCTACAGTTGTTTCTACTAGGGTGTGTAGCGGACATAAAGAATGATTTTCTAAACGCGTCGGGAGTTTTTGCATGGACGCTTGATGGACTGAGGCTATTCTAAATTCTCACAGCAGAAGGGAAGAAGGAATGAGGGTGGGCGTTGACATGGCTGATAACCCCATAAAGAAAGTCAAAAGACATAAAAGCCTAAAAACAAACCCCCAAAAAACAACATTTTTGAAGGTAAAATGCCAAACTTGAGACGGAGAGAAAGACCTAGAAGAAGATGGAGTGACAACATCGGGTAAGACGTGAGAGCTGATCTGAACTGAACACGGTGGGTAAGATGGCACTAGAGAGAGACCTGTTTCAAGGGGCCATCATGAAGGTGACACAGTCCTGAAGGAACAAGCTACCAGGGTAAAATGAGGAAGAACCCAGACAAATGGTTGATATAATTCCAATCAGGAGAGTTCATACAAAAGGAAGGTGTTCCTTCCAGGTGTAGCCAAATTTTGTTAAGACTATGAGTCTGCGCAATAAGTTTACTCAGGGTTCCTACAGCTATGCTTCCTTAAAATTCAAAGATGTTTAAAGGAGAGTTTTGGTGAATTCAAGGAGGCTTAACGCACATTTTAAAATAAAATTTAAAACATGGCGGCCCGCTCTGCCCAAACTCAAAGGCATTTGTTGCAGTCTTGCCGTTTTTACGGTTTTTAGAAAATATTTTTACCCGAACTGAATAAAATTCAAGGAGGATTCAAGGACTATTAGGCCAAATTCAAAATTTGAGTAGTTTTCAAGGAGATTTTGGGAGAAAATCTAATTCAAGGAGGTTTCAACGAGCTCCATGAAAAAAATAAGGCCGTGGGAACTGTGTCCAATGGGAAAGCTGGAGAGTAGGAAGAAAGTGGCATGGACATGGAGGCCAATTGTGAAGGAAGGTCTTCAGATTTCAGGATGTTTCTGGTGCCAGGCAAAGGCCTGGGTACAGAATGGTACTGGAGAGAGACAGACTGGTGACCAGCTACATTGTAACATTGTAAGGCCCAGGAAAAACTAAATGCTAAATAAGTAATAATAGGCTTTGGCACTTTGAATGAAGGGAAAAGTTTAAAACATTTTGGAACATTTTGTTTTCAATTGTAATTAAAAATCATTTTAAAAATCCGTTTTATAACTGCCCTGAATGCGCTCCACTGATGTAATTTTTATTCCTTTTCTTTTAAATTTCCATTAAACTAAATCCTATTTTATGTATACGTAGATGATTTTGTCGGGTTTTCTTGCTTTTAATTTAGCAAGCATTATACACCAATGTAATTTTTATCTCATCAAATCATATTATGTACAGGATTTTTAGCTTGTCTCTAATTGGGTAAACCACTCAATAAAAGAGGCAATCAGTGATAGGACATACTTTTCACGCCATGAAAATCAAATGACCTGATAGGAAAAAAATATACATCTTAAATATCTTTATAAAAATTCTTGGCTATGGATGAATAATAAAATGTTATCATCTCATTAAAATACTTAAGTATACATATTTATATAGATATACCTGATAATGTCTGCAAAATGATAGATACTTTGTCTAACTATGAAATTCAAAAAGTTGAACTAAACAAGGCTAAGACACATGAAATATACAATGATTTAGAATCACCCCCACCCCCTTTCTACCCACTGAGGGTTATTTTTCTAAGAAAAAAAAGTAGGGGGTGGGGAGATAGGGAGAAGGGCAGCCTACCTAGTTGGTCTCTATTTACAAAGACTGAAGCAGGAAAAAATCTTTGTTACAGAGAATCCCTATATTAATATGACTTCAAGCAATTAACAGTAATCACACCAAATACATCTCATGTTGGATAAAAAGGACAGCAACAAAATGCAAAACCATTTTGAATGATAAGACAAACTTGAGTTCATAAAGACACACTGCCAGTTGAAACAAATAAGCAAAGACTGAATTTAACACCACTCTTTGCATGCAGATATCCATTCTAACTCAGTTCACCAGAATGCAACACAAATCAATGTACAAAACACATAGTTTAAACAAAACCTCTAAAACGCTTCCATGGTTAAGAAGTACAAGGGAAATCAATGACAATCTTAGATCATCTATTAATCATAAATTTGATAAGAAAAATGGCAGGTTACTGTATCTATACAATTTATAAATTGAAAGAAAAAAAAGAAAAGTTGATAACATATGGTCGGGGTCGTGTCAACACAAACATGCTTAGCTTCCACAAAACAGCTTTGTCCATATTTTTCCATGCCAAATACGCCCTAATTACTGCTTTTTGCCTAGATGTCTGTTTCTTCTCCCTTAATGTGAACACGTTTCCCTCCCGGATTCATGTTTACTCTTCTAGATGATGTCGCTGAAGACTCACTATCAACTGAATCACTTCCCCGGTCTCGTCGACGACCAGCACTACTTGAACGGGCTCTGCTTCGGCTGCTACTTCGAGCCCTGTCTTCAGAAATGAAAACATCCTGATACATACGACTGTTGGGCTTTGGCTTAGGTTTACGATCAGCAGAGTGAGACCTGTGGCCATGAGAGCCAGTAGACGACGTTGATCTGTTGGATCGTGTTCCAGATCTAGAGCGCCTGCGTTCAATGACAGGCTTATGTTTGATGTTTGGATGTTCAGTTTTGCTGCTGCTGTGGCTGTAGCCGTGTACCAGAGCATTTGTGTCCATACTGCCTTCTGTGGATGATGTTTGAGAGCGGTTTGGGGATCGAGCTCTTCGAGTCTTAAGGATGCCATTGATGGGCTGAGTGTTTACTTTGCTCATTTCAATTTCTGTCGGCTTTTTCATAGCAGACTTCAACTTTCTCTCGCCTGATTGAAAATCGTCCCTACGTGATCTACGAAAAGAGCCAATGTTTACATCATAAGAACCGTCATTTTGCGCAGGTCTTCTAAATGACCCGATCCTCACCTCATCCTCCTGCCACGAATCATATGTTCCTCTACTTCCGATTTCGTCATAGTCGAATCCTGTGTTCTCGAACCCTGCCGTCTCCCCCTCTCTCCAGACCGGTGTCTGTCGCTCAGACTTCTTCTCCCTGGGTCCCGCTGTATAGGCGGGGTTGGCGTAGGCTCCATTCTTGCCGGTCTTTTCCTGCGAGGTGGTGCTGTGGATGTCTTCCATCGATCCGTAGCGTCCTCGCGGGTAGCGTTCTTTGGTGGAGAAAAGGACTTGGGAGTTTCCTGCAGATAGACAAACCATAAACAAAGGTAAAAAAATAGATGCAGTCACACTGACCACACACCTCTAAGTTGACAATAAATCACAGAAGTTGGTAGAGTCCCTTTGGAAAAAGATACTTTCAGTTACGGTTAATTTCAGAAATTTTCTGGTTCTGTGGTGTTGAAATTAACCGTACTTCACTATTCATGGCTTTTGTGTCATGTATGATTTAGATGTACATGACTTTTGTGTCATGTGTGATTTGAATGTGCATGACTTTTATGTCATGTGTGATCTGAATGTACATGACTTTTGTGTCATGTGTGATTTTAATGTACATGACTTTTGTGTCATGTGTGATAAGAATGGACATGACTTTTGTGTCATGTGTGAATAGAATGGACATGACTTTTGTGTCATGTGTGATTTTAATGTACATGACTTTTGTGTCATGTGTAATTTGAATGTGCATGACTTTTATGCCATGTGTGCTTTGAATGTACATGACTTTTATGCCATGTGTGATTTGAATGTACATGACTTTTGTGTCATGCCTGATTTGAATGTACATGACTTTTGAGTCATGTGTGATTAGAATGGACATGACTTTTGTGTCATGTGTGATTTTAATGTACATGACTTTTATGTCACGTGTGAATTGAATGTGCATGACTTTTATGTCATGTGTGATTTGAATGTACATGACTTTTGTGTCATGTGTGATTTGAATGTACATGACTTTTGTGTTATGTGTGATTAGAATGGACAAGACTTTTGTGTCATATGTGATTTTAATGTACATTATTTTTGTGTCATCTGTGATTTGAATGTACATTACTTTTGTGTCATGTGTGATTTTAACATACATGACTTTTGTGTCATGTCTGATTTTAACATATATGACTTTTGTGTCATGTGTGATTTGAATGTAAATAACTTTTGTGTCATGTGTGATTTGAATGTACATGACGTTTGTGTAATATGTGATTTTAACATACATGACATTTGTGTCATGTGTGATTTAAATGTACATGACTATTACCATTGTTAATAGTTCATGAGTGGCCTTGATAGCTATATGAATAATATATTCAACTGTAGACATAAGTTCTATGGTTCAAATCGTGGCACAATCAACCCCACACTAGCCAAAAGCAAAACAGGTACGAGCAAAAGTTGTGATAATTGGTAACGTCTCTGGGGGTGACTGAAAATCATTCATACCCAAAGAATCCAACAGATCCTTCATGGCCTTCATGAGACGACTATACTATAAAGGTAGTAAGATTAAAAAGAAAAAAGACAAAATTTCATAGACACTTTTGTCAAATTTCAAACAGTAAATAAAAAAACAACTTACCCTCCCCAAACACTTTTTTACTTAGTTTAACAATGCTAACAAACAGAGAAGCATCTTTATATACTTGTCATTTGCTTGCAAGACTACTGAAGCAGAAAATTAGAGTACAGCGGTCTCTGCTTAACATCCATCTGCCTTA
This sequence comes from Goniobranchus kuniei, assembly GCA_025770095.1. Taxonomy (NCBI): domain Eukaryota; kingdom Metazoa; phylum Mollusca; class Gastropoda; order Nudibranchia; family Chromodorididae; genus Goniobranchus; species Goniobranchus kuniei. Next base: position 1,497 of record JAOYNN010157696.1, on the reverse strand, counting down.
CATCCACATCTGCCTAACATCCACCTTTCCACAGGATACAGATTTTTTTCTTTAAAAACTACCCCTCTAACATCCATATTTTCCTCATTACTTCGCCTAAGATCCACATTTTGAGAGTAGGTTGAATTACATTTTTTCTCCTGAATGACCAAAAATAAAATCGATAGCCTGTACATTTCAGACATTCCAAAAAAGTGGAATGCGTAACACCAGCCTCGTCGTCTATTACAAAAGAAAACGCTTATCACCATCTCACACCACAAACCATTCATACAGACAACAGGTAAGTGATGACACCAGTCAAGACCCATCCCCCCCCTCACCCACTGATAAGTGTAGCTCTTTTCAAACCATCTGGCCAGTGATTAACTAGCCTTTAAGTATACAAGCACTGGTCAGTGTGGAGAGATGGCGCCAGATTGTCATCCAAACAAAAGAAGGCAAAATGTTTACACCGTCCAGTCATGCCTTGCCCGCCCACGCATAATATTGAATGTTGCTGGTTCGTTTCATTGCGCATCGTCATTACCAAATTTTAATGGCCCGGACAATGATTGACAGGTCGTGAGCCAAACAGTACTTCTGCTCACAGTTCACAATGACATTGGCCACGCCTATTCTTTAGAATTGAGCATTCTATCATTGAGCTACATACAATATCATAGGAAAATAAGCCACTCCCTTGCCTCCGCCTTACGTCCACATCCGGCTAACATCCACATTTCTCAGTCTCCTGAGGATGTGGATATTAAGCGGAGTCCACTGTAAATGTCTTGAATCTGACACAGCTTTTTCCTTCAATGATATTATGTATTTTTAGCAGGTTCATGCAAAAATTCATAACTTGGTAGTTTGTCAAGTAATTTTAATGTTCTTTTCAAATCTCATTAAGCTTCACTTGATCTTCATTTCAGCAAAAAAAAATCCAAGGAAATTCATTTGCAAGTTTCTGACTTATAGATGTCCAAAGTACATGCGGTGAGTTGTTTTTTTTTTGCCCCACCCGTTATAATACAATTAAATAGAATTAAAATTGTTAATAGTATATAGGAACCCATACTGGAGATATATTATATTTAAATAGCACAGAGATTTAAAAGTTAGTCATGGTTATATTTTTAATAAATATGTCTTAAGATTGGATTTAAAACTGGCAAGTATGGACAAGCAACAAAGTTCTTTCGGTAGGGAATTCCAGAGTTGTGGTGCAGAAAAAGAGTACAACCTTTCAACAATTTTGTAGGACATTTTGGGTTTCATCCACAAAGTATTGTCGTTAGCCGAGCGAAAGTTCTTGAGGGGGAGTAGCAATTGATAAGGGAAGAGATGTAAGAGGGAACCATAACATGGAAGGTTTTGAAAGCAATGGTGCAAATTTTGTAAACTATTCTTTTTTCGACAGGAAGCCAGTGTAGCTGCTGACGTTATTATTATTATTATTATTATTATTATTATTATTATTATTATTATTATTATTATTATTATTATTATTATTAT
>JAOYNN010157585.1:0-11152 GCA_025770095.1 Goniobranchus kuniei | reverse complement strand
AGAGAGATAGAGAGAGAGAGAGAGAGAGAGAGAGAGAGAGAGAGAGAGAGAGAGAGAGAGAGAGAGAGAGAGATGTTGGCTGGGTTCTACATTTGAAATGAATGAAAAGAAAGTAATAGTGCCAGTAATGGATGACTCAATATGCATGCTCGTGCGCACCTGTGTGTATGTTTGAGTGTATGCTTAAGAAATATATGGAGAGAAGAGTGAGTTTGACATGTGCGTATGTGATAGAGAGTGACAGTAACATTGTGCGTGTATGTATGTGCGAGTTGCTAGGGTCTTAGTGATTGTGTGTATCGGTGAATGGGTGAGGGCAATGGAGTTTATGTGTATGAGTGAGTAAATGCGTGTGTATATGAATTAGAGAGTTAGGAAGATAGAGACTATGTATGTATGAGTGAGGGTGATAGAGATATATGTGAGTGAGTGATGGTGATAGAGATTTGTGAGTGATTGAGGATATTGGAGATCGTACGTTCACATGAAATGAAAAAAGAGAAAAGATGACAGATTGTTTGTTTTTTTGTTTGTGTGTGTGTGTGTGTAAGAATTAGGGGAGAGAGATTATTTGTGAGTGAGAAAGTGAATGAGGGTGTTAGAAATCCTGTATGTATATGAATTGAAAAGTGAATTTGACAAAGATTGTGTGTGTCAATGAGGGAGTGAAGATAAATGAAATTGTGCTGGTGTGTGAGTGAGTGTGGGGGTAAGAGACTGTGTTTATGAGTGGTCTGATGTGATAGTGATAGAGATTGTGGGTATATAAATGTATAAGAGAGACCATCTGTATTTGTGTGTGTGAATGAGAGTGAATGTGATACTGATTGTGTATATCAGCAAGGGATTGAAAGTGGTGGACAAAATACGCATTAGTGAGTGAATGAGGTTGATAAGGGTTGTACGTATTTATTATGAGTGAGTGAGTAATGGTGATATTGTGTTGAATGGGTGAGGGTCGTGGAAATGTTGTGTATGAGTGGGTGAGTTAGGTTGATAGAGATGGAGTGTGTGTGTGTGTGTGAGTGATGATGATAGAGATTGTCAATGTGTTTGTATACATGGGTGAGGATGATAGAGATTGTATGAATGACTTAGGGTGATAGATGATGTGTGTGTGTGTGTGTGAAAATGAGACTAAATTTTACTTGTGTTTTTCATAATGATTTTGTCCGTTAACCTGGATATGGATTTTGCCCTAATTTTTTTCTCAAACCCTGATTTTTTGTACTGATTGCCCTGATTTTAGGTTTTGATAGGGTGGCAGGTCTGCAACTTTGGGGTTGCTTATGTGGTACACCATTTTGTAGGCTTTGTATATTATGAGTTCATGGCAAGTGTTTTATGCTGGATGCCCTTCCTAATGCAAATAACCCTTGGGCTCAGATGCAATCATCTCTAGTCTCCAGTTACTACCCCTTAGAGAAAGAAGGACCAATACCAAACTGATAACCACGTTCAAAGCCATGAACAACGCCATCGCAATACCAACATACAAATTCATGGAAACCAATACTAAAACAAGATCATCAGACACAAACTTTCACATACCCAGATCACAGACACCCATCTGTTCTCCTTCTACCCAACTGCAATCAGATTATGGAACAACCTTTACGAAACAATGAAAACCAGATGCTCAACCTACAACAATTCAAGACCCTCATCAACTCTACGAGCCACGTGAATCTTCAATAAATGAAGCTGTGGTTCAACTGGAAAAAGAAGAAGGAGCTTTGGAAAGAAGACTCTCAGCCTACTCCTGTATGATTTTCAACTGCCAAGGGTTCTTTTACATGTGTGCAACTTCAATGAGGGACCTCTGAGTTGATTGTCCATCTCTGACAGACTTTGACGTCAAATCTACTTACCATAGAACTGGGAAGCTAACAAATCTGAAGTACAAATGTTTCAGAAGCCAGCACCAGCCTGGATTAGAAAAAAGACCTGATGGCTTCTGTGACGTGGGTCATACTATTAGACCACAAAGTTCCTCAGTTTAACAAAAATATATATCCTTTTTCTTTTTCTTTATGTATATATACTGACTGACTTTGTGAACCTTTAAACATCCTGAACCGCTTCTAACCCCAGCAATGGCTGACATCCTGAACCGCTTCTCAGATCAATGCTTTCCTTTAGAATCATTATCATTTACTTACACCTATCTGGTTGCCAGGAAGTGTTCTCTAGTTTATAGACAAATAAAAAGTAGGTACCAACCGATTACTGTCACTTTCAGGTTTGTTAGGAAACCTACAAGCAGGATAAGAGCAACTCAAAGGTTACCAGTACTCACAAGGATGACAGAAAGTTAGATTTAAGCGATTTCTTATCAACCACATGTTGATAGATGCAGATAGTGCACAATCTGATATTTCTATTGATCCACATTGCCTTCTCTATTGCCATCTCTCAGAACTATCCACACCAGAGAAGATCCACTCATACTTCAGAAATACCTTGATTTCCCACTTTATTTTCTCCATCCACAGTTCCTGCCAGTACCTGAGCTGATTCCATTCCGTCTAACTCGCCAGTTGTTGAACTTAAATCTTCCTATGCAAGAAAAAGGTCTGATGGAGGGCACCATGAAACATGTCTTGAGAGCCTTGAGGAATGATTGGGATCTGCTCTTCAGCACCATGGACATTTTTGTAAAGGAACCTTCAGTTGATTGGCTGGTGAGACAAACTGTTTGAATTCACAAGATATGCATTTGAGGCTTTGCCAGAATACCATCTGTCATCGTTGTTGAGAACAACATTTATGTCATTGGAATCTTACAAAATGATTTTATAGTAGGATCTTTTGGACAGTTTTATTGATGCATGTTCATATTTGATGAGCGTGGCATTGTCATTTGTTTTTAATGAATTGAAATGTGCGGTTCTATGCTAATCTTGTTCTTTCTTTTATTCTTCATATAAAATGACAAACTGAACATTACCATCGGTGTACATTTTCAATCAATGTTGGGTTTTTTTTTAAGGGTTTGTGGGAATTGCCGTGTACTGTTAAAGGCTACCATTATTATTACTGCTTTGGAGATCAGCATCTTGTTGCATAATGTTGTTGTATTAGGGACAAAAGAGTGTAAGTGACTATCTCATCTGTAAGTTCTGCTATGTGAAATTATTCACTCTAGGAATTGCTTCAATTTACATTATAAGGAATATATTCAGGCTTTATGTGACTTCATAATTAAATTGAGATTGAAATTTGAAATATTTCCCCAGGGCTTTGCCGAGAAGCAAACTGAATTTGGTGGCTCTGAAGGTAATGGGTTTTGTTTTGTTTTGTTTCTTTGTCTTTTTCTTAAAGTCAGAAAAAGTGATATTATGAATGTTTGGGCACTTGTGATATCCTTTTACCCATGGTTTAACATCTGATGTGTCATGTATAGATCTACTAAAGTTGTGTAAGAAAACACTTGACTCATATTATTACGTACACCAGAATCATGTACAGAAACACTTGGTTCAATAAAAGATGGCCGAAACCATAACAACATGGTCTTCACTCTAGTCTCATTCTAAGTCTAAATCTTAACCTGTTCTTCAATATACCACAGTGCTGGATTAAAATTCAATGTGGGCAATATGGTGCTGGATTAAAATTCAATGTGGGCAATATGGTGCAGGATTAAAATTCAATGTTGGCAATATGGTGCTGGAGCGGTGAAAGCGATTCCACTCAGTTTGAGGCCTTAAACCAACACGTATTCAGAGTGATGGGTAAAGTCTGTCACTGTCCCCTTCATGCTATAGAAACTAAGATAACCTACAGCCCAATGAGTCAATTTGGCTTGAAAGGACTACTTTTTGCTGTTTCTTAGTGGATGGTAATGATGAGGGACAAGATTAGAAATGTGAAAAGTGTGCACACATTAGAGAGAAATCAAGTACCATGTCTTTGTAAATGGAAAAAAACAAACAAACAAAAAAAAACCACAAAGGAAATGGCCACAGCCCTTTTAAACTTTGCCTTCCTTACCAACATCTTGACTTGGCTGAGAAATCTTTATTTGGACTCGATTTCGGAAAAGCAACTGAGTCTCCTCTGTGATGTCCTCTTCGATGTCACTCATGTTATTGTCTCGGGGTGTTGGGCATAAGTCAAGCTCAACATGACTGTCACCTATATCTGCCTTAGCAGCTCCAAAGTCCTCCTCATCTTCTTCCTCCTCCTCTTCAAGGTCCTCTGAATTCTTGCTGTCATCTGGTTTGTTCTCCTCTGCCATGAGCTCAGCCACCACAACTTTGGCAATATCACTTATGCTGCCGCTTTCATCCTGAAAATAATTTGCCAACAAAGATATTTGGTTCAGGTACAAAATAAAAAAACAAAATCATTTTTCCAAAGTGTCAAGAAGCATGCTGCTTTAGTTTGAGATTCAAAAAGGGCATTGAGGAAAATCTGAAAAGGTATTAAATTTTAAAAAAGAAAAAAAAAAGAAAGAAAACGAAAAGAGAAAGCAATGATCATTACAAGCCTTGATGCCCAAAAAGCTCCCTTTCTTTTCGATCCTCAGTAAAATGAAGGCAAACATTATTCTCTATACACTTTATGAATTAGATGTACAAATCTAGGTTAGCTTAACCATTCCTTGATCTACAACTTTTTCCCTGTCAGCTAACTGCTTATCTCCTGAGCTTTAGTATCCTATGCCTAAGAACTGAAATAATTTACAAATTACAGGAAGGAAAAGGAATTAAAATAATGGGAAGAAATGGCACACTAATCTATGATGTTGACATTTTCCTTCAACTTATTCTTCCAGTAATTCCACCTGCTTATTGGGTTGCGTGGCTTTTATATTCTTAGGGACTATATAAAATTAAAAACAAAACCAAACCCTTGTTTCTTGAAAAGAATATTTCTCTGACACTCTTTAAAGCTTTCCCTGACACTTTTTAAGTTGTGTGTTCTTTTTATCTCTTTTCTGTCAGAATCTTTTTCATGGCAGTAAGTGTCACTTGCCCTCATTTTGTTTTCATTTCTTAATAGTAGAAGGAAAAGTAAAAACAGTTTATGATTCGAGTAGCTGGTAGATTTTCTCTTTCTTCTTGTCTATCTCACTAAGGATACAAGACCTAGGGGATGAAGAAAGGAAATGAAATGGGATGAGACTTGCAGAATGGGAGGATTCCTGAATTAAATAAAAATTTTCTCAAATTCCATTCAAGCAAGCAAATGCCTAACAGCAACAGGGTTTTTCAAATGTTGATAAAACAAAAATTTATGCCAAACCTTTTCACTTCTGAGAAAGTGATAAGGCTTCTAAAATGTTAAAATAAATTTCTTTGGGTTTGGTTGTTTTGTTGTTGGTTTTTTCCCCTTTTTTTCTGTTTCGTTTTTTAGTTGTTCCCACCCCTCCCCCATTCAGAATGATCAAAAGCTTCATAACTGAAAAACAAAACTATTAAGCTTTTAATCCAAGCACCAGTCAAAAGCGTGAGAACGATGTAATAGAAAGTCAAAGGATTATTTTATAAGATGAGTGCATATTGTGATGACTTGCATCTGTTACTATTAATCTAGTCAGCATCAAAATACATGACAATTCATTGTTAAAATTTAAGATAATTGATCATCTGAATACTGACTCTAGAGCAGTTATTAAAAAAACCCAATGGAAAATGAAAAAATATAAAAATCAAACCAAAAAATCATGATCAATGCTATTTGCTATAATTAACACTTAAACCACCTACGAATGAAAGTGAATCCCATACAAATTTAATTAATCAAAGACAACCTAAAAATACTAAAATCTGCTTTCGCATTTCCCATTTGGCTTCAGGTCATCTTTACTTAGTACAGACACAGGAAATAGGAAGGACGACAGCATGCTGGAAGAATGCAAGACAACATGACGGTGTAGCTGACTGCTGGGAAAAACACGCTCAGCAACACCACACAAGCAGCCATCAAATTTGTTAATGGTTGATCAAGAGTGATGAACAATGATACCATTGCTTTTCTATCCCTCAAAATTGTCATAAATCGTGTATTACGAGAAAGTAAAGCCTCCACATAAGTCAATGGGTGCTGTGCAATGATATTTTTTTATTTGTGTACAAAAATACAAACAAACGTGGTTCGACAAAATAATAAATATAAGCGGAAGGGTTTTTTCACTGTTCTTTGTTGTTGTTTTTTTAAAAGAAGGTAGGGGATGCACAAAAGGACACTAGGAAGAGGCACATCAATGACCCATGTTAAAGCTTGATTTGAAGACAGACTATGGATCTTGACAACCGTCAACTTTTGTTACAGTGGAGGGACAAAAATTAATCAATAAATTGGGTGAAATCATGCTAGAACAAAAGAAAAAGATAAAGGGTTTCTGGGCTTTTCCTTCAAATGAACCATTTTGCACAATATTGGGTGAAAAATCAGATAAATAAATTTTGAAAAAAAGATAAAAAGAGGAAAGCAATCAAATTAATTTAAAAAATAAACTGATAAAAAAAAAATTTAAAGAAGAAAAAGATGAAGCCAAATTATAGTAAAATACTGCAAGAAAAAAAAGTTCAAAGTTAAATAAATCAATAAGGGAAATAAAAAGCAAATAAATCATATTCCCCATAACAAACCTTTCTCCTAAAGATCAAGTTTTCCTGTTGGTGTGAGTGAGAACACAGTGGATTTTGAATTGGATTTTGCTCTTGGTAATGAAGCGTGAGCATAAGATTAAATAAAAATTCATGATATTGAAGGTGCTCTAAGACATCCATCCCACCACATAAAAGTCTTGAAACTTTCTAAATTATAAAATCTTAAAATATTTCTTATTGTTTTAAGAGAGACATAAAAGAACAGTTATGAAAATTCAAAACGCTGAATAAAATATGACATAGATTTACATATTCAATCTCCAGCTTAAAAACAATCATGGTTTTAAAGTTCATAAATGAAATAATGTTTACATCTTCAGATACAGTTAACTAGTTCTGGTGCAAGATAAGAAAGATTTTAAACCACATTTAAGGCATTTAGATTTAGTTGTTTAACAACAGAAGTGCAAATGATTTGAGCAAACTGCCTAACTGGATTCTCAAATTATCATTTTGTGGGTTTAAAGTCACTTTTGAACATCGTAGCTTATATCAGCAACAGAGCTATTTCAACTTGTTTACTCGACCAAGGATTGAACCCATGCCCTCCTAGTTCCAAATTTTTTTTTAACAGATAATTTCTGTTTATGTACACACACACAAAACACACACAAAATACACACGCACAAAGACAACAAAAATCAAGATCCCTTGGTCCCCTTATGACTTGCATTTCATACCAATTATTGAAACTGCAATCTGATTCAATCAATGGTGAAAAACCAATGCAGTGCACTGATAGCAAACAGGGCAATAAATTATCACAAAACTGCAATAAGAGAGAATTAACACACAAAAAAAGGGATGATGCACGAGAGAAAAAATGCATTAAAAAAAAAATCCTTGACATAGGTCCTTAGTTAAAGGCTAGAAAGACTAATACTGAGAATGTTTTGTTTGAAGAGGGCGTTAGAATGAACTGAAGGTGCTTTCTTTCTTTCTTTTTTTTTTTTCCTTTCTCAAATATTTACAACTTTGTTCCCAATTGTTTTATTAACAATTTCATATTCACAATCCTAAATGCTGCTGAATACGCAAGTTTACATTCAAATTATATTTTCACAGAGGCCAACTCCTTAAACAGTGAGAATCAAATTATAAAAGACTATACAAGCAGTATTTACCTGGGAAATTTGACGCAGCCTCTGCCTAATTAAAGACTCCATCCGCTGGTGCTCAATTTCCTCGGCTTGTTTCAAAGCTTGTTGCTTAGATAGAGCAGCTGATTTCTCCTTCATTTTTGCTTCAACTTGGTTATAACCCTCAGAATCTGAAAAGCCCTTTGGGATGGGAGAGCAAGGGGGAGAGTGTTCTTCGATGCAGGAGGTGTCGATGACGTCTGTGATGCTTGTGTATTCTCCAATCAGCGGGTTAAACATAGATGACAAGTCATGAGCTGCAGACTGCGGGATGTTCTCTATCATTGGCCGTGGAGATGTGAAACAAGCAGAGGACTGAGGCATGGATGAAGGAACAAAACTGGCGGCTAAGCTCGTATTCACAGTCAGAGGTTGTCCGGCCAATGCAAGCTTGGCAGCTCGAGTTGGTTTTGATGTGGGACTGACAGCTGCAGGAGTGGTTTCAGGAACAACATCTGGATTAGCCGAAGGAAGCTGGTCAACAGGAACAATTTTCAGAGGGCTTAACCCCTCACCAGGCACTTGAGAGACAATATGTGTATCTGAATCCAGCTTAGCTGTGACTGAAATAGATGAGGATGGCTGCTGAGAAATGCCTTCCACATCCTCCATAGACAAAGGAATGACTGGTTCCATAAACCGCACTGCCTGAGAGGCAAAATTCCTCATTTTGTGCCTCTGGGAATTCTCTGACATATCTCCACTTGGCTGTCGCTGCCTCTCTGATTCCTCTTTTGCTGTCTCTGGGGGTTTTGTATGATCTACAACGGAGTGGCTTACATCTGACTCATTGATGTAGAACTTGACAGTTGCCTTGGGAGATAAGGACTGGGATCGAGTTGGTGCTGGATGGGCAGGATGTGTGCTGGTGTCTCCCAAAAAGGTGCCAGTCTCATGATCATCCTCCACGGGAAATTCAGAGCCACTAAGTTGTCTCCGACGTGCATAGTTGGTGAATCTGGAGACAAAAGTGTTCATTTTTACCTTGCAAATAAAATACTGATTAATGGCTATTAGATTGATGGTAGAAAGTGGCAGAAAGGAAAAAACTTGAGTGTCTTAATAAATGTTTACAAAAAATAGAACTAATGTAAAAAACGCCAATCTTACTAGTGTGATTAACCCACTGATTATGATATTCTATATTATCATTTATACTCAGATTTCGAATTTGGCCGAAAGAACTTCAATATAAAAGAAAATTATTATACTTGCAGTGAATTGACTTGCAGTGAATTGAAAATGTCCATCTCATGAAAAAAAGACAGCAAGCAACAAAATATGTGTTTAAATCTTCATGTAAAAAATTAATCTTAACAAAACACCACACAAAACACATGCAAAGTACCTCTAAAAATACATAAGGAGTGTTTTTTACCTTGAGCTTGAATAAAAGTTAAGTAAAACATTGTTTGTTTACCTCTTTAATTGTTCTGCCTGTGTTTTTTTCTTAGAGTGGATAAGGACTGGAGATGGTTGTGATCTGTCTAGCCCTTCCCCAGCTGCCAGGGACAAGCTGCGTCCAAAGTGAGTCCCTGTATCAACACTGCTGCTACTGCTATAAGTATGCTGGTGTGGATGGACTAGATCCTGTTTGATATTGACAATATAAAAGAACATCTTCATGAAATTTAGTGGAATGAGAAATTTAAATGGTCATGAGAGCCATCTGGATGTTTGTTGTGGTTTATTTTGTTTCTTTGATTGTTTTGGGTTTTTTAACATTGTTTTTGGATGCATTTTTTTTCTAATGTGTTGTTGACTGGATATTTTTTTCAAGGCAAATTTGAGTAATCTTAACACAAAAATGTCAACTTAAAAAAAAAAAAGCCTTAGTTGAATTTGTATTCAACAATTAAACAACGATTATTCTGTTATTAGACTTGAGATTTAAACCTGCAAGCTTTTTAAAAATTCTCAAAACATCAGGCTTCCAAGAACTATCTAAAAAAGAAAACAGAGAGGATTATGAAAAAAAGGACCTATGGGCATTTGCTTAAAATTTTTCTAACTTTAAATCCTTCTTAAAAAGATGAAATCAAATTTACTAAAACCTACATCTAATGATTCCTGGCTACCAACAAAGACAGAACTGCTAAGGCGCCTCAGTATAACAAGAGACTCCAGCACACTGTCTTCAAGCCCTTCAATGCGCCCCATGCGATGGTCCAACGATGAGAGAGTTAGTCGTAGATGGTTCTCTTTAGCATTCATGTCATCCAATCGCAAAGACATATTCTCAACCCTGGTGACAGGTGAACAACAATAATGATGATATCCGAGATTAGATATTCATTCACATATCTAGTAAGGCAATTACTAAGGTCTATTCTTTTATATCATCACAAAGCTTTGATATCAAGATGAAAATCTTTTACAACTTTTCTTACCAGTTATTTCCAGTAAATTACTGCTGACAGAAATACAACTGAGTCAATCAGTATAACATGAAGAAGAAGGCGAAGAAGAACGAGGAGGAGGAGGAGGATGAGGAGGAGACAAAGCAGGAGAAGGAGGAGGAAAGGAAAGAGAAATTTTGTCCACTCTACATTTCAGAATGAAATAAATTAGGTCTATATAAACAGATTTATGGACATTTCCTTATGTGAACACTGTTCATCTAAGATTTGGAGGGGGGGATTAAAAATCTTAATTAGAAAACAGCAACATGAAAGCTAACAAAATCAATCTAATGTGTATAAAGATAAAAAAAAGGGAAAAAACATTACTTAACATCTAACCTTTCATTGATGACTCTGATACGCTCTTCAGGAGAGCTCAAAAACCTGATATCTTTCTCTCTGTACAAATCCTCCATGCACTCCTCTTCAAAATCATGAAGCTTCTCCGTGTCTTCATGGGACAAAAATAGCTCTGAGAGGACAGAAAAACAAGTGATGGAAGTCTGTCTTAGCAGTAAAGCGATCGATTGTGAGAAAATGTTTTTCACAAAAAAAAATTCTTTAAGTACATGGGAAAAGATCAGTAAGAGAAAAAAAGCAAACCTCCACTGTGCGTGTTGGTGTGTGAGTGTGTGTGTGTGTGTGTGTATGTTTTCTAATGTGAATGATGTGTATGTGTGTGTGTATTCGAGGGAGAGAGAGAAAACAAATGGGTGTGTATTCCCAAGTGAATGATGTGTGTGCATGTGCGCTCCCAAGACAATGATGTGTGCATGTTCCAGACTAAAAGAGTGAGTGTGTATTCAGAAGTAATTGATGCAAGTGTGTGCTCAAAAATAAATGATATGTGTGTGTGTGTGTGTGTGTGTGTGAGTGTGTGCACGTTCCTAAGGAAAAAGAGTGCTGCCTTCGACACCCTTACCAAATGCATGGATAGCTGACAATAAGGCTATTCTGTGTTCATAGGAAAAGGAGCATAGGAGGGAAA
>JAOYNN010157474.1:0-11153 GCA_025770095.1 Goniobranchus kuniei | reverse complement strand
ATATATGTCGCTTCATCCACCATGTGCTCAAAGCACTGTACAAATGTTCCCCTAGCAGGTATACCCCCTTTGGGTATACAGTAAAGGGCAGCACATTTTGCGCAACTATACCAGCCTATTGCTAGGTACTCATTTAACACCTTAGTCGAGTGAAGCAATTAAGGTAAATTTTCTTGCTTGAGGAAAAAATACAAGTAGTCGCTGGTAGGAATCGAATTATAAAACAATGTTTCTCGTAGAGAACTTTGTATTGAGTCGATTGCACCACATTTGTAAGAAATCAGTCAACGCAAACCAAAGTTATATAATTTTTAGTGAAGCATAGTCAGTTCAATGGTCAGTTTTCTCACAGAATAGGTCAATGGATTTGGGAAGGTCAGTGTGGCAGTATAATGAATCAGGCTTTTGGAAATATTCATTTTAAAACTAATGTCAACAACAAAAACCATGTAGATAACGAAGGTAAAAATCAAAATCAATCTTTCTTCCTAAACTATTGATCTGTTAAACTTAAAGCCACAACAACATCTGCAGTGAAATGACAAAATGATTTAGTCTCCTGATGTATTGTACCACCCTAAGGCCACCATGTTGATATAATTCGATTAGGGCATTACCAAGCCTCACTATGTTGGGCATAATCTTCTCCTTTGTTGAAATACAATAAAAACGGCATTTATATAGACAGGGCTCCCCCTTTCAGGCTAAGTTAAAAGGTTTCTTCACCCTTTGGTTTTCTATTTAAAGGTGTACTTAAACCCTTAATTTAGCAACTTAAAGGGTTGTTGGTTTGTAACAGGGAAAAAAAATTGTGTCCTTTAGATGCTTACTTCATGTTTACTGAAGTTCACACGCTACAATGTATTGCTTTTTTCTCTTGATTTAAGGGCTGTTTAAGTGTTGTTTGTTTCCCCGGGGCCTGCGTTGAGGCTTTGGGTTGGTTTAGGATTGGTGGGCGGCAAGGATTGAAATTTCAGAATTTACGATTTTCCGTAAAAATGTCCAGTGTCCTCAGTCAAGGTTTGCATGTTTCGCTGATTGTCTGAAAGGCTTTTCAACACATCGTAGCATAAACTCAGCCTAGTCCTACCCAGATGACATTGAAAAATCGTTTTAAGGACCACTTTATAGGAACGAACAGCAGCCATGCTAGTGTAGAAGTAGAAGAAGGGTGGGAAAGGGGTGGGTGATCTCATGGCATGGGTAAGCTGGAGGCATGACATTGGCAATTAATGCAAGCTACCAGATTGTGGGCAGAGCTTGAAATTCTAGGAAATAGTGCATAGCTGATCTTGTAAGTAGGTCGACTGTACTGCTTTTGACACAAAGGCAAAGGTGACTGCCATGTAGATCTATGTGTGTGATTTTGTTGTTAAATCAGTCATTGACTCAGCTTCAGAATAGAGAAGAGTGAAATTGATGCTTGCGAGAGCCACATTTCTTATGTTTTAAAGGGTATGTAAACCCCTGAAACGAACTTTTAAAGAGTAATGCTCATGCACGACAAAACTTAAAAGGGGTAATCTGCAGGTTTTATGAGATAAAATATGCACATCTGTGTGTAATTGGGAGCCCTGATAGTGCACGTTCCATGGCGTAGCCATGCTCATGGCGCTTTACAATGACATTTTACTCCCCTGACCAACATCAACACAGAACATTAAGAACAAGACTTGCAGCCTGTTAGGCGCGAATACATTTTTTTCGGACAGAAAAAGTAGAAGTAGTGTAACGGTCTCTGGGCCTAAAATCTTACAAAAGGGGCAACTTTACTGTCTAATAAACTTTCCCTTTCAATTTTATAGAAACCCTTTTTCTTTTTCTCACATAATAACGCCCACACTCTTTCCCACCCTCGCAATCCTGCCGACACCCTCTTCTGAAGTTCGGTTTTAAAGATAAAGATTGCATGTTTATAGTGCTTTCCACCGTTCTAAGAGCACTTTACAAACCTTTATCCCCTAGCAGGCATACCCCCTGGGGAGTATACAGTAAAGCGGTAGTATTCTGCGTAACGATACCAGCCTATTGCTAGGTATTTAATCCCTGAGTCGAGTGTAGCAATTAAGCCAGCCGACGCCTTGACCATTGGACCGTCTGTGATAACAATTTGGAAGAGCTTTACTCTTCCTTATTGTAATATCAGAACACAATTAATCTTGAAATACAAACTCCCTGTAAAAGCTGACAACTGTACAGAAGAGACCTAATATTAAAAATTGATAGAAAATACTGGGATTAGTTTTTCCCTTACCTTGTACAAGAATCATTCGTTCATTAAATTTCTATGGGTAATTTATACCCATGGCCTCCACTTTACTCGAGCTAGTTTTATCCCTCTCTTTTCTCTTATTATAAAACGTGAGGTGTAGGAAGAGGATAAAGAGTTGGTGGTGGTGGTAGAGGAGGAGGAAGAGGAGGAGGGGGAGGAGAGGTTAAAATTGAAAATCTGATTCTTATCAACGCAAAATATATCGGGTGGAGCAACAACAACAACAAAATCACTGTACTGTGGACCTCTATAAATCAGTAACTTGCCAATGAATTTCTTTGTTATTTTACTGAAATTAAGATCAAGTAAAGCTTAATGAGATTTGAAAAGGACATTGGCATTTGTCTATAAACTGAAAAGTTATGAATTTTTGCACGAACTTCCTAAAAATACCCGATATCATTGAAGGCAAAAGCTGCGTTAGATTCAAAACATTTATTACGATTTGTTTTTTAAATGAATTACATTTCTAAGTTTTTGTTTTCATTTCAGAAATGATTTACGAATGACCTCTTCAGTAATCAAGTCCCAGCACTGCATTATTTTCTGTTACAGGGACGCCTCAATGAACAGCAACCTCTGATTCTCGTACCTGTTCTCAACTAATGAATCTCTTGCAAAGTAATCAATTGGATTCAAACCAGTGACTGACGTTGCTATTCGTCTTTCTTAATGAATTTGATTTTTGTTAATATCAAGACACCCTTGCATTATTGTACAGGTGTGGGTTGTTGCCCCATCTTATTACAGAATAAAATCACTGTTTGGATTGGGAGCCAAACAGTCAGGTAAATTTTGCTTTCAATGAAATTGCATATTTTTTGCAGGTTCGTGCAAAAATTCATAACTTTGTAGTTTGTGAAGAGATTTTGATGTCCTTTTCAAAATCTAATTAAGCTTTACTTGATCTTCTCTTCTTGACGCACGCCGTCGAGGGTTCCATCCCTTTTTCTTATTGCCCTTTCTATTACTTGTTGTGATTAAGATTTGATGTCACCCATACATGTAATAAAATGTGACACTTTCGCGTTACTGCATGTTATACCATAAAAGAGGCAACTTACATGCATAATAAAGGTGCGTTGAATGCATTTTATCGGCAAACACATAAGCGCAATACAAATGTGTTTTGTTCATTGAAATATGAATGTTGTTTCCCCGGCCCTAACTGCTGTAAAGGGGAAAAGAAGGTCCTGTACCAAACGAGCACATGGTACAGAGTATAATAACCCATAAGGTAAGCGAGTGGAGACTATCAGAAAGAAGAAAGTCAGCCAAATGTCTCCTAGTGAGGTGCAAGATTACAGAAAGAGGACAGCAGAGCGTGTTAGCCAATGTCATCTAGCAGAGAGAGACGAGAAGCAAAAGGGATTGAAAGAAACGCTTGCAGAGGTTGACAACACCATTTTCGTATCGATAGAGGAATGGTCGCGACATACCTTGTCAAAAGCAGTGCATCGTGTCGTTGTCAATGACAAGTTACCAAGGCCACTCAAGCAAATTACCCACCACCTCAAAAAGCCAATGTTAAGCATGTGTCGCAAGAATGAAAGATCCATAGCGTGGAGTGGAAGAGGTACCAGGAATGAGTTGAAAACCATTTCATACAGCCATCAGAGCTTCTCATGTGAAGCTGCTCATCATGGGATGATGAGTGCATGTCCAATGATGCTATAGAAATGAAACTATGCATTACAAAAACTATACATTGGTGAAATGATCATATTTGAGTATGATGGGAATATATATCCAGGTTTTGGATTGGGGGAAAGTGTCCATGTAAATCTGACGAGAACGGCATATCAAGGTCAAAATTGGACATGATCAGACACTTAAAATGAAATCTTTATAAGAAGCAAAATATTGTCAAAAGAATCAATCCTTCCTGGGGACTCTGCAGTCAATTTGGTTTTAATGGCCAGTGTTAAAGATGTTTTCATATTGTAGTACGGATCCTGGGTATGAGGTTAAACTGGATATGTCGGACAATCTGCGACTAAACCAGTAACCCTGTCAATTTACCTTGACGAGGAGTGTAGTGGAACCCAGTAGGATTTAAAAATAAGACCTGCTAAGGGCGGATTGTGCCTAATCAGGACAATGGCCATTCACAGACCCCCACTGGGTTAGTTGTAAAACAAAGGCTAGCAGAGAGCCCGTACAGAAACTGGCAGGAGGCATGGAGAAACCACTTCGGTAAGTTTCCAAGTACATCATGATCGAAACTGATTTTTTTTTTCAGTTAACAACGTGAAGGGAATTTGTGAATCAGATCCAAATCCCTCCTTCGCCATGTGAAGCAGGTTGCTCAAGTTCGTCATCCCGCATCTGCTTGCACCAAAAACCATCCATCAGAAATAGCTACATGGAGCGTGAGAACACTATATCAAAAAGGAAAATTAGATAATGTTCATCAGGAAGTGGATAGAATGAAACTGACCATCCTGGGACTTGCCGAAATAAGATGGATAGGGGCAGGTTCTATCAGAGTAGAAAACAAAACCCGTATCTATTCAGGGGGAGATAAACAGGACAGAGGTGTTCGGATATTATTTGATGAAACAACAGCAAAAAGTCTAAAGAGCTGGTGTCCAATTTCAGATAGAATCATTGTAGCTAAACTATTCAGCAAACCACTCAATCTAGGTATTATTCAAGAGTATGCACCAACATCAGTAAGTGAAGATGTAAAAGTAAAAAAGTTTATGAGGAAATAGAAAAGGCAAAAAGTTATCTGAAATCGCACGACATCATGGTGCCAAGCAAATGAATTCACTGTCACAAGCACTTGGTATCAAAACCATCCTAGACGACAGTGGATATGGAAGAGCCCCGGTGGTGAAGCTAAAAGCTAGATAGATTACATTCTTATACAGAAAAGTTTCCGAAATGCCATTAAAACATCCTAGTCATTGCCGGGAGCAGACTATGATTCAGACCATATTCCAGTCATGTACACATTTGAGATAAAACTTTAAAAATCAATAAGTCAAAGAGCAATCATACATTTCAAATGGACTTACTAAAATCTGATGAAAGGTTAAGAGAGAAAATTACTGTAGCTGTGCAAAACAGGTTTGAAACTCAATAGTCTGCGGGCTAGTTGTACCGCCATCCCTCCCCTGGTAGGGGAGGGGGGGGTCATGGCGTCCATTTTTTAAAGTAGTAGAGCTCCTGCGAAGGGTTATTTCACTTGTTTGCCAAGAATTGGGTGTCGCTAATATAGAGTTATGGCCCTTGAAAGGTCATTCAGTGCACATTTTGCTATGTACTTTTTAAATTACTTATATATTGAAAACTAGTAAAGATAATGTCTTGAAATTTCACATATATGTAAAGAAGGTATGATTCTACCAATAATTTAGGTTACTGAAACAGGCATATACATTTTCTATGCTTTGAAAGGTAATTTGCGTAACTTTCAGGGGGGAAAAATAACAGATGGGCAAAAAAAACAAACCATCATTTATGAACTTTGAAGCCATATACAATTCTTTTTCTTTAAGTAAAAGTACTTATAATTTGACATAGCCAAGTCCAAATACTTTTTGTGTAGGTACAGGAAATTCCATCAACAGAAAACTCTAAAAGTTATAATAATATATGACACATTCCCCATTTTGCAAATATCCTTATTTTACACAAATCTCGCTCGAGATTATTTTCGATCAGTTTTGTCATGAGTTCTTCGCGACTGCCAAGAACACAATCTGTTCATAGCAGCAGACAAGTCTCGTGCTACATACGATTGTTAAAACATTTTCTAAAGCCTTGATTTGTTTTTTGCTCTGATATTTTGCATTGTTATTTCATAGAACGGTGTACCTAAACGATCTTATTGCAAAACGAAATTAATAATAAAAAGCCTGCGATTATTTGGTACAGGTTGAATCTAAACTTAGTTCCAGGCCTAAGTTGTAGTTAATCATTTAAATCATTTCAGATAAACCATTCTAGATCTAATTTAAATCTAGATCTAAATCTTGATCAAATTTTATTTGGAGAGAAATAAGTGATCAAATTAAGCTTGATTCGAAGAAAAAAAAGACCGTCTGGTACCGTTCACTACAGACCAGATAAAACCAAAACAAGTAGGATTGCTATGAAGAAATTATATGCACATTGAAAGTGATTGGTAAATATATAGATAAAGATCTATACTATAGATCTATTTAAGATTGGAAAAAGATACTTAGGGCTGTTATAGCACAAAACGGGGGTTACTGGTCATTTGAAATCGAAACGTAAATTTTGCAATGCAGATTTTGATGTTAACGATGTTGAAAACTGAAACTTATAACAGTAAATTGTTTACATTCATAAGAATTTCGAGGTCTACACTAATTTAATTGATTATTCAAAGGCTTTTGACAAAGTCAGACATAAAGAATTGTTTCAGATGTTACAAGAACTAGACATTGATGGTAAAGACCTGAGAATTATTCGTAATCTGTACTGGGACCAAACTGCAGCTGTAAGAATTGAGGGAGAATATAGTGAATTCAAATGCATTAAAAGAGGTGTGCGGCAAGGATGTGTAATGTCTCCTGATCGTTTTGACCTCTATGGGGAAATGATCTTAAGGATTCTAGAGAATATTCCAGAACTAAAGGGGTAAACATTAATCACGAATTAAATATTTCTGCATCATGACAATAAATATTGCAACGTTACCACTTGTTACGGTCAAGACCACTTTATTTGGAAAGCAAAGTTAGCGTTAATGACAAGCTCCTCTCTACTAATGTATAACAATGTGGGTTTTTTTAAAATGAAACTTAGCAAGCAAATGTTGTTTTTGCATTGAATCAAAATTTTGCTCCAGTTATTGTTGGATCACAGTTTCATTGATGGTGTTCTTTTTGTGCTTTGTTAAATTTTGACTTGTTATCCTAAACATGATTTTTTTCTATGTAGATCTAAATTCCAGAACTAGACTTTATCACTTCGAGTAGATGAAGATACTTCAGATTTTCTAGGCTGTCTTCTTTTCTACAGACATATCTCACTTCAAGTAGATCTAGATGGCGAAACTTATATTCACGCTTTGTAGAAAGCTTTGATTAGCATGTTAAAATGTGGTCCCAAATGTGTACTTTTGATCAAAACGTACATCTAAATCTCATTTTCATTAAAAAACAATTGTTCCGATATAATTTAGAAGCAATGCTAATCATTTTATTTAAATGGAACCCTGGAACTCGGCGTGTAAACCTAAAATGTAAACCCTACAAACGATGTCATTAATTAACTAAAACTTATTTACGAAGAGTATGAAGAAACCTTGTTGATCTGACATATTAAGTGTATGTAATGGGATGGTACATAAGGTCAAAGGTTGAAGTATGACCTGTCAAAACCTTGTCCAGTACAGAAAGATGTTCAAAAGTTATTTTAAAAGGTTCGATTTGACGCATGGTGGAACGGAGTGTACTAAGTTTTCCTAGTAACTAATTGGACACGTAAACTAACTTTTAGAATGATACATGCTGTGATAGAAACACTGAGATACAAACACTGTTTCTCTTATTGGCAATTTAAAAAAAGAATGAATTAGATGAACAAAAATGACGAGTCCAAGACTCGAATACAGGATTTGAATATTGAAACTGTCTGATACTCGCTTTCATAACCTTGACCCGTCTAGATACAAGTAGCTATTATGAAAAAGAGAGAGAGAGAGAGAGACTTAAAATCTAGACCTCGTAACGGTTTACACATAAAACAAAGTGACCTCCGAATGGCTGCTTGAGTGTTAATGTAAGCTGTGGAGGAATACAATAAACAAGGAGATATATTTGCTCTGAATTTTATTTTTATCTGTAACAACTCTGGGAGAATCCAGATGACACAACTTTAAAAAACTAAAACATTTAAGCGTGTGTGTGTGTGTGTGGGGGGGGGGGTGTTAGGGGAGGGGAGGGAATGTCAGATGGACAGGTTGGAGGTGGGCTTGAAGGGGCCAGATGAGAGTGGATAGGTGTGAGACTGTATAGATATGTTCCAAGTTTGGAAACTACAGGTGTGAGGCTGTATAGATATGTTCCAAGTTTGGTGAGGCTGTATAGATATGTTCGAAGTTTTTTAAATTATAGGTGTGAGGCTGTAGAGTTATGTTCCAAGTTTGGAAACTATAGGTGTGGGGATGTATAGAAATGTTCCAAGTTTGGAAACAATAGGTGTGAGGCTGTATAGATACGTTCCAAGTTTGGAAAGTATAGCTGTGAGGCTGTATAGATATGTTCCAAGTTTTGAAACCATAGCAGTGAGGCTGTATAGATATGTTCCAAGTTTGGAAACAATAGGTGTGAGGCTGTATACATATGTTCCAAGTTTTGGAACTATAGGTGTGAGGCTGTATAGATATGTTCCAAGTTTAGAAACTATAGGTGTGAGGCTGTATAGATATGTTACAAGTTTGGAAACTATAGGTGTGAGGCTGTATAGATATGTTTCAAGTTTGGAAACTATAGGTGTGAGGCTGTATAGATATGTTACAAGTTTGGAAACTATAGGTGTGAGGCTGTATGGATATGTTCCAAGTTTGGAAACTAAGGTGTGAGGCTGTATAGATGTGTTCTTCCAAGTTTGGAAACTATAGGTGTGAGGCTGTATAGATATGTTACAAGTTTGGAAACTATAGGTGTGAGGCTGTATAGATATGTTCCAAGTTTGGTGAGGCTGTATAGATATGTTCTTCCAAGTTTGGAAACTATAGGTGTGAGGCTGTATGGATATGTTACAAGTTTGGAATCTGTAATGCTACAGAGAAGTTGTTTCTGCCAACGACTCAGGGCCCCGCTGTTGAATAGATATGTTCCAAGTTTGGAAACTATAGGTGTGAGGCTGTATAGATATGTTCCAAGTTTTGAAACTACAGGTGTGAGGCTGTATAGATATGTTCTTCCAAGTTTGGAAACTATAGGTGTGAGGCTGTATAGATATGTTACAAGTTTTGGAACTATAGGTGTGAGGCTGTATGGATATGTTCCAAGTTTGGAAACTAAGGTGTGAGGCTGTATAGATATGTTCTTCCAAGTTTTGAAACTATAGGTGTGAGGCTGTATAGATATGTTACAAGTTTGGAAACTATAGGTGTGAGGCTGTATGGATATGTTACAAGTTTGGAAACTATAGGTGTGAGGCTGTATGGATAATTTACAAGTTTGGAAACTGTAATGCTACAGAGAAGTTGTTTCTGCGAACGACTCAGGGCCCCGTTGCGCAAACCGTTTTCCGTTTTCGGGGCCCTGCCGAGGTTCCACTCGATCGATTGGTGGAAAAAGCGAGTCACGTAACAAGTACGTTTCATTGTGGCACAGAGGGTCGCCATGACCTGCACAGGTCACCGGCAAAGTTGGGAGAACTATTCCTTATTTAAAGGTAAATATAAAAAAGAACGGGTGATTATATGAGAACAGTTCCTCCTCTATAATTAAATAGACTATGTAGACCATGGTGGCCCGGTAGCTCAGTTGGTAGAGCGGCTGACTGCCATGCGAGGTGGCCCGAGTTCGATTCCCAGACGGGCAGTGTTTTTTTTTTCCCGGTGCCCCCTGTTCACCCAGCAGTATAAAGGGTAGCTAGGTCTTTCTAGACTTGGCGGGTAAAGTCGGCTTGGAAAGCAATGGCAAACTACCACATTATGCCGTATGCCTAGTATAATTAGGGCTCTACCCCTAATTCCCCTACACTCAGTCATGTGTTCGGGACTAACTTTACGTTACTTTACTTTATGTAGACCATACTTTACCTCTACTATTCGCTTTTTTCATCAATCGATCGAGGGGGAACCTCGGAAGGGCCCCAAAAAACGGAAAACGGTTTGCGAGCGCTTGCCTTAGACAACGGGGCCCAGACATTGGTCTGTTTCTTTTGTTGTTTTCTTTTCTTTTCTTTTCTTACATTTTTTGTGAGTTTTGAAAAGAAAATCGACGACGTCATGGTAAAGGTTAATTGTTTGTTCTTTGTTGTTTTTTTTTGGTGGGTTTTTTGTGGTTTTTTTTTCATCTTTTCTTTCTTTTTCCTTTTTTCTATCTTTTCTTTAAAAATTGTTTAAAAGGTTTTAATTTGTCTTGGTCATATCTTTATCAACATGGGAAAAGTGAATAGTGAGTATAATTAAGTTTTAGATTCAGTTTTATCTATTTTACTTTTTCATTGTTTTTCACATCATGTAGGCTTATATCATTCCACATTTAAGGGTGAGATCAGAAATAGGCCTTTAAATACCCTAAATAAACAAAGCAATTTTAGATTTTATAAAACTGTCATTTACAAAGCAATCATACGTAGTCATAGATTTCCTTTTGACTTTTTAGTATGAGTCAGTGCATTCAAATTGAAAAGAGAGACGACTCCATGTCCTATCCGTTCTCAATATCAAAGAGTTTCGTCTTAATGCGGTGGAACACATCATTACAAATATCTTAATACGTGTAATACTTGTGCTCTCTTGTTTGCCTGAAAAGCACGCGGAAATCGTGCACTTCATGACCTGTGCCGATTAACACAAAACAGATTGTTTTCCCTCAGTCATGACGAGCAAAATGTTTTTACGTAATGAATTATAAATCGTTTTTCTGTGACATGTGGTTAAGGTTAGGAAAATAACTTGGAACGAAGGAGAAATAATAAGCAAATGAATTCAAAGTGAATAAGGAAGAAATTAAAACAGTTGGAATAAGAAGTGATATTCTATGATCATTAAAAACAAACAGAAACAAAACATCAGCAACAACTAAAACAGCCAAATACAACAACAACAACAGCAACAACAACAACAACAATAGTACTGCTACTGCTGTTGCTGCTGCTGCTGCCACTACTACTACTACTACTACTACTACTACTACTACTACTACTACTACTACTACTACTA
>JAOYNN010157363.1:0-11154 GCA_025770095.1 Goniobranchus kuniei | reverse complement strand
AATCTACATATTTCAACACAGCATCCCATGTCCTACAAACCTGTATATAAATCAAATTGATGTGATCTATAGGATATAACTTTGTTCCAGGTCCCGCCTCCCGCCTTAAACCTTAACCCTCCTGGATCCACCTTCCTATATAAAGGCAGAAATGCCAATGAGGTCCACCATAATATCCTGAAGATTTCAATTGGTTGATTAATATATACAATATAACATGGGGCCCATGCTTAAAATTTGAGGCAAATTAACTTGTTTAAAATCTGAATTTCTTGATAAATCCTGAAAATTGGCACCTCAGGACAGACTACCATATCAACCTGTCACTGGTCATCCAGAACAACATCAAAGCAGTCTGGGCACTGCCGTAAATGCTCCGTTCCCCGCTCCAGAAACCAACAGAGAGTCTGTCTGCTGATGGTTCCAATATGTATTGCTGGTTCACCATGCGTTGTGTTGTCCCATGCAGCATGCATTTCCTTCTGCTACCCCACAACAGTCCCATTTTCTCCAATCTGGCCACAAGTATCTTCTCCTTCAGGACCTCCTCGTCCACAAGTGCACTGGTCAAGGCTGTCATAATTTCCTGCTTGTCCATTTGTATTGTGCTATCAAACTAGCAGTCTTTTCATTAGATTTGACGTTATTAGACTGGCAAGATTGGATTTAGAGAGTTTGGTACTCCGAAATACGGCATTGCAGGACTTCCGGGCCCCTTGCAACCTAACACAAGAACGAGCTCGTTTATATCAGGACCCATCCAGATCTATCAGCACATGGAAGACGACTGCTTGATCACAACAAGATCATCAGATGAGGATAATGATGATGATTAGACTGGCAAACACCAAAGCCCTAGATACAGGGTGTGGACCCTCATCCTCATTTATCTAAATTTTCTATGTTTTGCAGTGTAGTCAAGGCATTTGACTTTTGACCATGAGGTTCTAGGTTTCAATTCGGGCTGCACTGTGGCAATGTTTGGCCTTAGGCTATTTCCACATATTTCCTCACCCCACTCAGGTGTTATTGAGTACATCACTATAGGCAGAGGAGGTTCTTGTCATTGTGCCAGAGCAAGTACGCCTCCAAAATATTGCATCTCTGTATATTCTACATGGAGTTGAGAAGGTATTTGGTCGGAAAAGGCCTACCAGGGAACATTTGTACAGTGCAATGAGCACAATTAGTGGATTTAGCAAAACTCCTAATCTTTATGATCTCTTTAGGCCAACTGGTTTCCTCTCAATATTTTCTTTCCCATTTTAGCTTTTCCCCCAGGACCCAAAGATGTTTCAGAAACTTGTAAACATACCTTAGTGGGATGGAAAATGAGGATTCCAAAAAAAAACAAAAGTAAAAAAACACAAATAACAATTGCCCTTCTCTGATTGATTCATCTATGTCAACAATACAAGCCCATAGCTACATTTGTCTAATATATGGAAAGACTACAAATCAAAATTACAAACATTTTTGGATTCCTTTGTTTTCACAAGCTTGGGAGTTTTTGCATGTTTGATCTTGAAGCCAAAACCTTCCGGGTCAATGTAGCAACAGTCCCCAATCTGAAAGTCTTGATCTGATTTCCGAAAATTGCCGTAGTACCTGTAGCTTGTGTTGCCATCTTCAACCTGAAAAAAATCCAACATTTTATATTAAAATATACCTGACAAATCATGCAAGTGTCCAATTACATGCCCAGAATATTGGGAAATGTTACCATGATTAATCACTTTAATTATTCCTCTGACTGTCAACTAATTTTTCTTTTTCTTTATTTTCAGAGTTGTGTCCAGTTTATGCTTTCAAATGACAAGAGAATTTTTTTAGACAACAAACTTTTTGAAAATTCAAAACTTTACTTTTGTTGCAAGAGAATTTTGATATTTAATCTGGATATACAATGTGCCACAAAGTGTTGACTGCAAAAAACTTTTTAATATAAAAGCAAGGTTTGGATGTGTGTGCAACTTTTAATTTTATGGATATCATGTACAGCAGTCTCTATCTTATAACCGGGCCACTTGGGTGATAAAGTAAACGGGTTTGTTAGCTGAGCCGGAGCAGTTTATAAGATGTGTACAAGTACATGCAAGGGAAGTAACCAGTTAGGGGATGTCAGTTTTGCCCCCTTAATGCAGAATAAACTGATGAAGCACAGATTCAAATTGCGTTTTTATTTTGGTTTTTGTTTTGCTTTGCTCTGAGGCTTGTATTTTTTAAAAATTTAGTTTTTTTTCTTCCAAGGCAGGTGGGAACCAGTTTGCCTCAGGCTACTGCCACCACCAAAAGGTACTACAAGCATCCGTCCCTGACATTGTTAATTTTTTTTGTATTAACTATCAACATAAATGGAGATTATCGAGACTTATTCGAGGGTAATATTCATTGGCAATTTGGGGAAACCATTCAATAGTCTCCCGAATTTCTTTTACAGAAGGTAAAATGTTGGTTTGGTCTGTGACCACCCACTGTGTTGATTGACCGATGTCAAACGCAAAGATGATTGATGCTGCATTGTAAAGACCTATTCCATGTTGCATTGCAAACATACTGATTAATTCCATGTTGCACTGCAAACACAGTGATTCCATGTTGCACTGCAAAAACACAGCGATTCCATGTTAAACTGCAAACACACCGACTCCACATTGCACTGCAAACACACCAATTCCATGTTGCAATGTACCATATCAAATCATATATTATGTAACACAAGACATAATGGTAAGTATCTCCCTTTGTCCCTCCCGCACTTATTGACAGACAGCTGAGTGTCCATGCCATCTAAGAGATAAGATAAGATGATAAGTTGAAAAATTTTATTGTCCAAAAAAGGCACATTAGTATGGTTCCAATTAAATTGACACAACATCAAGTAATCATAATAATAATAATAGCAGTCAAAAATGCGTATACATATTACTAAGACAAATTTAAATAAATGCATTTCATGGTAATACATATAGCAACAAAACAAGAACAACAGCATCATCAACCACAACACCACCAGCACTACTTCAGCAGCGACACATACAACAGCAACACTAGCAGTAACAACAGCAACAGCAATAACAACGAATGGCATATACAGTGCAAAAGTCTAAAGAAACAAGGCAGGCAGTTATTAAAGGTTGATAATTTCGGAATACTTAGATCGACAAAGAAAGCAGTCCAATGGATGTTGGTAAAAATGATTTTTTATATCTTTCTCTGTTGCATTTTATGTGGACCGGTCTGTGACTTCTAACTAATGTTTTGATTAGTGCAGAAAGTGGATGGTGTATATCGGTCATGATTGCATTAATTTTTCGTAGGCAGTTTAGTTTTAGAAGTTCATCAAATGTATAAAAATTGACATTTGTTATCTTATTTGCTTTCCTTATGATCTATGAATTATTCTTGCATTATTATTTGCATCTTTTTTTTTTTTATTCCAGTGTTATTGAAAGTTTTCGCTTATTTTTTTGTTTTTGTGCAAGAGGAGGAAATTGTAAAACAAGTGACTTGAATAACTTTCAAGCCATAATTAAAAAATGTCTCAACATTTGCAATGTTGATGTAATGAGCCCAAACTTTCTCTTGGAAAAAGTGAGTTACCAACCTCTATCGCATTATAAATGATCCACACATCCTCTTTATTCTAAAACTAAATTTTCTAAATTAAGAGACAGCAGACTTTTCTCAATACCAACAAAGACAAGAGTGTTATAAAAGAAGATTTCTGTTTACAGCAATAAGGTTAACTTGAGCACAGCTTTTGACAAATCATTATGAAGGGTTTGACCGCAAAACGCAATAAACGCCTTTTAAAAAAAATTTATCTCTGGTAAGTATATCATAGTTCTATCAAGTGATCTTAATATGGTTTTTCAAATTCTGTATGCAAAATGCGTTAAATCCAACAGATACGGGTACCCAAACTTTAGCATTTTTGTCAAAACGCGATAAATGCTGTGATGCTTTGTTTACAAAACGTGACAAATCAAAGGGAAATCCCCTTTTGGCGACCAACGCTATCAGTGACCAATCACGGACAAGCATGCTCGGACTGTCACTATTGGTTTCAAGATGGCTGCGCCCATGCCAAGAATAGTTAATGATTTTGACTTTTTCAAATAAGCAACTCCTTCTAAAGAAAGAATTAGAAAACCCAAGGCCAAAACTCCTGGAAGAGATTCCATTAAAAACGCAAGGTACTCTGGGATAGGAAAAAAGGTCGTCAATACTATGTTCACACAACGGGAAGCATTTTTGTAAAAGCGGCAGATCTAACTCAAGGTTTAATTAAGATCAAGATCTAGAAGATGTAGATCTGGATCTAGATTCTAGATCCATCTGAATTTAGATCTAGATCCAGATCCAGATTATTACTTTTAGATCGATTTAGAATCCAGTCCATAATAATGCTGTGATTGAATGATGATGGTTTTTGATGATTCTGTTGCTGGATTTGTCTCGTTTTGTGAAGAAATTCTATGGATTTATCGCATTTTGCAAGATAAGATTTAGTTCTTAAAAGACCAACATCAAAATTATGATTTTTGTTCAGTTATGTATGATGATGGACTTTAACTTAAATATGTTATAAGATTTAAAAGTAAATGACAACTTGAATGGTTTTTGTATAATGAAAAAATGCTTTTTTCTCAAAATGCTTAAAATGGATATATTGCATTTTGCGGTCAAACCCTTCATATATATATATATATACATCCATCCATCAATCCTTTTCAGCTTCATTATGTGCTGCGGATGCTTTTGGTCATGTTTATTATGTTTACAGTTTGTGGTCTGAGTACATGTCTGTCTGGGAGTGTAAGTTAATGTCTCAAGTGTATATCTTTGTGTAATGTCACCGATGCGGACAAAACAATGTTCCTTTTAAGGAAATAAAAGTATTTCCTACCTTTTTTTATCTTATTTTGAACCATGGGAATGTCTAGACTAAGCATCACTCAATGACCACTTTGCCCAAGAAAAGTCACCTCTGCCATTTACTTAACTTGTATGCTGGCGCCCATGTTTTGATGTGGTCGACGACATGACTAAGGTGTGATGGGGATTCCAGTTGCATAATTAGTTTTATTGCATAATTTGAGAGTCAGATGGCTTCCTGGAGATAGTGATACGCAAATGGCTTGTCTATATGCACCTTGCACATTGAAAAGGATCTGGTTTAAGACAAAGTTGTGTCTGGGATGTGGGTTATAAGAGGGGTGTTTTAAATTTGTGGACTAAAGCTTGTTTTCTCAAAGGGGATGAGGCGAGTTCAAATTCAATATTCAGCTCAAGTTCAGTTTTTGGAATTCTTCCTCTTTTCCCAAAAGAGAATGAGTCTTCCTAAATCTATGATTCAAATTCTATTAACCCCCCTAAGTGGTTCAGGTCTCATATCATATCATACATACGGGCGAATAGGAATATAGAATCCTTTGAACGCCCAGTTTTCAAGAGTTAAGTGAAATAAAACATATAAATTAATCATAATTGTATATAACACTATGCAATTTACTATCAATTAAAGATTTGAAGCTATTCAATGATTTGGCATCCTTTGTTGACAAATTGAGACTATTCCAATTCTTTAAAGTTCTTTGAATAAATTAATTCTGCCTGATGTTAGTTGAGTATCGATTCAGATATATTTTGAATCGGTCTCCTCTGGTGAAAGTTATTTTAAAAAACCTAAAGAAGTCAGTTGGCTCTCAATTGTCAATATTATGAACCAGTTTATAAAGTTGTATCAGATCTCCACCAATTCTTCTGTACTTCAGACTAGGCAAATCATGATATAGAAGCCTTTCTTCGTATGGCAAGTCTGGTCATCCAGTGTCCTGAGTTCCACCTTTTAATCTACATGGTAGAAGTCCCTGTTTAAGACCACATGCAATGCTGTTACAGGTCTTCCTCTAAATTTGCTTCCAGGAGTTAGGAAGCAGGCTCTCATGCAATTTGGCCTAAAAGTTATATTTATTTACATCTGGAAGAACAAAAGAATGAGATTGCAAATTATTTTAATTTTACATATAGTATAGTGCGGGGGTGTTGTAGCTTATAGGTTAAACGAAGGCCTGCAGTCAGAGAGGCATTTGCTTTTTAACCTTAAGTAAGAAAATTCACCCCTGTTGCTTCACTCAACCCAGGTGCAGACCTGAAAACAGCCTATGACAAAATACAAAATTGTCTGACACTCCCCCCAACCCATCCCCTCATACACACACACCAACCAACGTAGTAGGCATGACCAAAAATGCATACATTACATAAACATCTGTAGTCCCCTGCTACAAATAATTAATTTTGAAATTATCCTATGATATACCTGCTCATGACAAGAAGCCCAGAGCTTTTATTTTTATTCCAGAACAGCCGCTCTAAAAATGTCTACTATAATTATTATAATTATTGCTACCAAATAAGCAGGAAGAGAACTAGAGGAAATAGCTACTTATGTATTTTGTATTTTACAAAAATAACATATCTCGACAATGCAATACCTATAAAACCTGGGGAAGAATGTAATGAAGAATTTCACACCTGCTGAAAGCAAATTTTGATTTATAATTTTTGAATGTCAAATGCGTAGTAAATTTATAACAGTAGAGCTAGTCAAGACAAGGGCGCCTCGGCCTAGGCTAAACCGAAACTACTCGGCCTGGGTAAAATCGAAACTAGACTGGCTGAGAAGGTTTATTTCGGTGGTTCCAATCACCAACTCTCTTCAGCGATTTACAAAGAATCATAGGAGTCGGCAGAAGAAGGTCTGAACAGCGTTAATGGAGACAGTTCGTGACGTCAGTGTGCGAAGACATTTTAGTGAAACATATGTGACACACATCATGTGTGCTGGTTGTGTGCCAGTGAGCTAAATCGCCGTCCAGATTAGCCTAGAGTGAGGGTGATCACACTACTTCTCCTAGCAAATGGGGACTGATGGCTGAGTGCGGAGTGTGGACTCCTTTAGCCTATAGGCCTAACAATAATATAATAAGTGAGGGGCGGTAGTAAGACTAGTACAATTACTTTTGCAATGGGTAGGCTTTAGGCCTAAAGTCTGAGAAATCGTCGTCAGTTTGCATTTTTTGTTTGTTGGGTTTTGAGGCTGTCTTTTTAACAAAATTTCTTTTTTCGATTTAATGGCAGACGAAGTCAACTTTGGTGGAAATCCAACAATTGGCTAATAATTTACAGGTCTGCAGGTGAAAAGCACTCTGCATTACACCCTCAGCTTATTATGAGAGTGATGGATAAAATCTGTCAATATCAGCTACCTGCTATAGAAACTAGTGCTGAGCAGGAATCCATATTAAGATTTGGATAACCAGCTATCTTTTCTCACTTGGATATCCAGTTTATAGGCCTAACCCGTTTCGGCCCAGATTTCGACCTAGATTTTGACCTGCTTTGGCTATCTAGATGTACAGTCTAATCCAAATCATTCCAAACCTTCCCCCTCTTCTACTTTTTCTTCCTCTCTTCAAGTGTTTCACGTCTGAAGGGGCGATGAGCAGACCCATAGGTATAATCTAATATTAGGCCATAATGTATAGCATAGGCCTGAATTACGCTTTGCACATACAGTGACAATGCTCTCGCTCTCCAGCATGAACAATCCAAATTGTGGAACCAAATTAGTGAGTTGGGTTTCAGATCTAGATCGCGTTGGTCGTCCAAATTTTTAAACCAAATTAGTGAGTTGGTTTCTGATCTAGATCACCTTGATCATACCACAACCTAAAATCCATGTCAAGATCCAGTTAACCAGTTATTTAAATCTGAGCAATCCGGTCAACCAGTTCTTTGGAAACCAGATTTCTGCCTAGTACTAATAGAAACCTATTCGGCTCAAAAGGACTATATTTTTTTTTTTTAATTTATTTTTTTAAGTTGAGTGCCCTTGATATCACTAATGGGGGTTTGCAAACATGAGATACATGCATTTTCAATGTAAGTAGGTCATGAAGGCCTTGACCTTAAAACTTGCTATGGTTAAAAGATAAGCCTCTTCAGGGTTAATGAGATATAATACACCATGGACCCACCTTAAGCTCATCCCCGAGCTTAAAACCGATTTTTGAATTCTTCGTCTCGTTGTTAGCACAACAGGTACAGAAATCAATTTCTGGACTGTCCACTATGAGCATGTAATCCTCGGGGATGTCCTCGAAACGGCCATAATTGGAATGGTAGAAGAGCTGATAGAAGAAGGTCTTCCCATCATCCTCTTCAATGACACTGTCATTATCTGGGTCGTCGATGCCACCAAGGAGGTTCCAGTTCTCAGGAACCGTTTTGTAAATAACCTGATGAGTAGAAAGGAGAAAAATGACTCGATTAATATTCCCTTAATTTGTTGGTTTGGTGTTTTAGGCTTATTCTGACTTCATTAGGTCATCCAGCACTCCAAGGAAAAAAATAAAACGATTGGTTACTTAAAGTACGTACCACAAAGTGATTTTCATATTGTATTGAATTTACTTTCAATTGATTACCAAAATAGAATTTGCAAAAACAAGCATTTCAGTTTTTAAATCATCAAAATCGGACAATATATGAATAAATTATGAATTTTTAAGTTTATTGTAGACTTAAAAAATTTGTGAGCGTTGTTGAATTGGACAAGAACAGCA
Source organism: Goniobranchus kuniei (assembly GCA_025770095.1). Lineage (NCBI taxonomy): Eukaryota > Metazoa > Mollusca > Gastropoda > Nudibranchia > Chromodorididae > Goniobranchus > Goniobranchus kuniei. The sequence goes on along the minus strand of JAOYNN010157363.1, from coordinate 2,518 downwards.
TTTTCAAGCTGATCAAATCAAAATAATAAACTTCATTTGAAGCATCTGTTTACATAAACATATTGACAGGAACCACTTACATAAATAAACCAAAGATTAGTTATCTAGTAATTCAAATAATGCTATGATGTGCATGCAAAGAACAGTGAAAATCGTTTTGGACAGAATATTTCTGACCAAAACTGTTCATCTGATCATAAAATATTGATTTTAATCAACCATAGTTTATGTACTCATTGTCCACTAGCCTTCAAATCCCATGACCTCTTTAGTTTATATTATTGTACTCACTTCATTTTTTTCAGAGGACTTGGTTAATTCACCGCGATTGGAGACTTCAAACATGGCTCCCCGTTCTATTTTTGCTAGCATAAAATTTTTAATTTTGCATTTAGAACACTGAAACTTTTTGATGAAGGCCTAAAATCAAAAGGAACCAAAATACAGCCCAGGTAAAGGTGGGAGGAAGCGACATTAGGCCTATTATTTCGTAAATGCGAGTTTTCCTCCACCCTATCATCATTCGTTGCCAACACCTTTTCTTTTTCTCCCAGCCACTACTTTCCAACACATATGACCACAGTGTAAAATGAACTTCATTGATTAAAACCGATATTTTCTCACAAATCATGACCAGTTTCAATGGCTTTAGTCATAGAACAAAAAATAGATCTATCTTTGGAATGACGAAGTGCTGGAGAGCTTGAAGTCTTGACCAGTCCAAAAGATAGATCTAGGTCAATCTCGTCATTGTTCACCCAAATCATCTTCAAGAGTTTGCACGTTAAAAATTTCTGCAGTTTAATTAATTTATTTTACAAAACAAGAAAAAACGTCGGTAAATTTGGTGTTGGAGGGGTCGATGAAAGAACATTTTCAGTCTTCGGTGAAGTTTGTTTCATGGCCGAATCTGACAAATCGGCCATGGCGGCTTTCTCCGAGGGATATCTTGGGTCTACTTCGGTGGGTTGATAAGCAGACTGCTCGCTTGGAAGTAAACCAATAGCTATAAAATTCTTACAGAGGTTATCTGAATAATTAAACGTTATAGTGTTGACCTGCAAGCCGATTTTCATAACCCCCCCCCCTCCCCCGAGTTTCGCAATGTGAATCTTTCACTCGAAGATTTTAAGGATTCGAGGGTTCCTGTACCAAATGGCGGGGTCCTACTCTAAATCTCAATTTCTCCACTTTCTGATGATGAAAACCGTTTGCAATCAGTCTACTTCCAATGGAGCCGTAATTATTTTTGTCAGTGCGTCTAGCCACGAGCGTGGCTAAATCTAAACTTTACTGTGATGACCATCGGCGATACAGGCATCGCAAAATGTTCGTAACAATAACATAATGGCGTTAAATGTGAATTAAAAAGACATGATCATAAACAGGAACAATAACAAAAAGAAAAAAGAAGACTGTGTAGTTTGAATACACGATTTTATCTTTATGACAATAGAGCGACGAGTTGAATTGTGTGTATTTTTCGCCTTTCTCACACTAGGCCGTCGTTTTCAACCACATGAGATCACAGCCTTTGTTGACACTAACGAAGGCTGTGGTGAGATAGTGGTACTTAAAGGATTCGCCGACTGAATACCTGAGCCTGGATAACATCACGGATACATTTAACACTCTACCCCGAATATGACTAGAATTCACATAAACAAAAACGCAAGTAAATCTTCTCTCGTGACTAGCAACAAGTAAGAAGCACCTTGTGCATGTGCTTGTGGGTATGTGTGTATATGCGTGTATGTGTGCATGTGTGCGTGTTGCAGGGAAGGAGAAGGAGAAGTCACACACTAAAGTAACCTGTTGGTACAAACAGGCGCCTTTCATGAAAAAAGAAGAAATAATTAAATGGTATCACAAAAATAAAAGTTCTGTCTTCCTTGTTTTCTTCTTTAAAATTTCCAATCTTACAACGTAACGTAAGAGAAGTGTTTCTTCTTTTTCTTCTTGTACATAGTATAAGTACACCCTATAATTATTAGAGCCGGTCTTTCCTATTCTACACAAGACAAGAAAAGAATAGAAAAAAGGTAAGGTAAAAACACAATGAGACAACACAAAGCAGTCGAGACGTCAAAAACTTTAAAGAAATAATATTCTTAGCTTGATAGAGATAATCTCAAACGACATCAACAATATCAACATGGGCCCCTACATTTTAAAAACTCTGAAAGCTTTGGTCAAAGTCCATTACACATGTTTCCCATCCCGCCCCAACCCACTTGCTTGCTTACGTGTTGCTTGTACGCTCTTTGAGGTGCTATTAGGTGCTATTAGTTCACTTCGACACCCTGACACCCACCACTTTGTTTATACTTTGGTGGGTTTATAATGACTCTTTTCAAGGATATATATGATTACAACTAACTTGGTAACCCCACCACCGCCACCACCACCACCAGTAGTAGTAGTAGTAGTAGTAGTAGTAGTAGTAGTAGTAGTAGTAGTAGTAGTGGCTGAAAATTCCATTCTTCGAATGGAGAGAGGGTGGGGAGAAAATAGATGT
>JAOYNN010157252.1:0-11154 GCA_025770095.1 Goniobranchus kuniei | reverse complement strand
CTTCAATACCCCCCCAAGTACATTTTTATAATAAAGTTAAATCTTACACTGAGAACCTTCATTGCTTACATTTACTGAACATTAATTTATTAAAGGAGATGAAATCCTAAGTCCTATTCTCCCCGCCACACAATTTGTTTTTCTACTTCATATACGCTTGGGAGTAATACATAAAGCCTAAAGCCGCAAGAACATGCTGAATTTATATCTTGTACCTTACTGATGATCATGTATGAGATTTGTACAATGACATGGTCAAGATCTAAACAAAGAATTTATCTTAAAAAATCAAGTCCTTTGAAAGGATGTCATCTATTTTATTTTTGTATGGAGTCATGAATTAAGAAGATGATACAGTATACATATTAGATGTGTGGAGTCGAACCAATACAAAGATAGATGGGGGTTGTAATGAAGAATGAAACTATTACAATCATTTCAAAGACTAAGCATAAAATAATCCATCAGCATAAAATCAACATTATGTACCAATTTCATCAACTCAATCATTATACAAACAACTAGCAACACATACAAAAGTCAATGATAATACGTTATATGGGAACAGTTTTATTTTTGCATACAAATCGACTTCCACATCTGTGAGCAACAAGAATCATTCAAAAATAAAGCAATCTCACTTTATGAAAATATATAACACTGATTGTTTCATACACAGAAAATCATCTTTGATATGATTGAACACAGAATGGACTACACAAAGGAGCACATATAAAATGACAACTGCAATGAATCCTATGGACATGGTAATTGACAATATGGGGTCATAAAATCAGAAAGAGACACAACGACAAAGACTGGACAAGAAATACTGATGGTGACAAACAAAAACAAATTTATTTTTTTTCATATGAGGAAACTGCTCTGTACCTAAAACAACACTTGCTTACAAAGTAAAATAAACAAATAACGAAACTTTCCATTTCATGATAGGGGAACGAACATAAACAGGGGAAATAATTCTTTTTGTTTTTTTGTTTTTTTTGGTCAATGAAGAATGCTTAGAACACCATACTAAACACAACTTCCTGCAGTGAAAGGAAGCGTTTCTAAAAACTATGTATAAACTTACTCTTGGAGACAGCAGCTTGAAAATTATAAACTCTACCAAAAAAACCCAACTACAATAATGAATACTAATAGTAAGAAGCCATGCTTTGATTGTAGCCAAACAACTGCAGTTGCAATGGTGAAGATGAGAAAATGAGCCAGTTTTACCACTACAGTTGTCATCATTTGAGCCCAATACCCCTTAGAAAATGTACAAGTGTAGGGGAGGACAGATTGATTTCGTTGACATGTTTCTGTGAGAACAGCACATTCCTTTGCACCATTTTATCCCCTTTCTTCGACAACATCTTGGGCCTGAATGCTTCTACAGAACAAGACAGCCTCAAAGGCAACAACCATGTAGCTTGCACGACAGTAAATAAATCATACACATAATTCTAAGTCACACTAAGCTATGGCAGTTTGCTTTTTCATTTCAAATATAAAAAAACGTGTGGAGGGGGGAAAAAAACCATCAAAACTCCAGGCGACATCTGCCATCTCAAAAATTACCCCAACCCCCACCCAAAGACCCTACCAGGGCAAAAGAAAGTGATGTGCCCTCCAAGTACAATTAATTACACCCCATATATACCAACATGTTATCTACTAGTGCCTGCTGCCTTCATCCAGCATACCCAAACCATCCCTACCCCACCCATAGGCCCCCCTCCTGAACCTTTCAGTGGACCGGACTGGGGTTTTCAGGTTTGGGCACATGGCTTCCCGAATCAGGCGCAGTGTGGGCAGTGGTCAGGATGGCCCCTCCATGGGAGACGGCTGGATGGTCTGTTGTTGAGTGAATGGCCACTGCCGCCACTGCTGGATTGAAGGCTGAGTAGCCTGCTGCACCATTGATACTGTCGTGAAAGGAGCCTGCTGGAGGGAAGAGATAGCGCACGGTACCTGTCAGGGCATCAAGGTTCTGAGATAGTAAACCAGAGATGACAATGGGCCATACAGTTAGAAGTTGTCAGAGGAAGAACTAAAAATATGGTCCAAAAATCATTTTTCTTATTTAAATTGTTTCTTTTAAAAAATCTCTTTGAAAGAAATCACTTCATTTAACTTTTAAAAATGAGAATTTGCTTACCAAATTTTTAACATTTAATCTTGTTAAAAAAGTTTCAATATTAGTGAAGAAACACCTTCCCTCCATTCTCAAGACACAGACACACAGATAGAACTTAATACAGCAATGTGCTGAACAACACAATTTAAGTAGGAATGAATTCCTTTCAGCCTGGTCATCTGGGCGAGTAGCTCAGAGTCATCAAACCATACCAACAAAAAGCAATTCAAAGAACAGACATCTCAGCAGAAAGTATGCACCATGCGTTTGATGAAAAAAAGTCTTGCAATTCCGATGTGGCAAATATCGTCTTAGTTTTAGTCATCTCCAAGTCATGTTATACTGCCATACAGTCTATGGGAAATCAATATTTTCTTCTATCTTTCCTGCTCAAGTGTTCAGGTATCCTTTTATCAAAGTAATGCCTCAAACTTTCCTCCAACATCATCATACTGCAAAGACTTTATGCACTCTGATCCAACAGTCTGTCAAGCTGTTGCTCCTCAGCACTGGAAACTCCTATTCCCTAAACTCCTCATTTTATAACAGAAAGTGTGTCTCTTTTCTCTCTTATTTTATATGTACAGTGGAATTCACTTTACACAAACCCGCTTTACACGAATTTTACCCTTATTACGAACTGAATGCGAATCCCCGAATTACTTTCTTCTTTATCCAACTAATGCAATATCCTTTAACACGAACTCAATTTTCACTTGATCTTGTTAACACAAAACGAAGCTAGCACTTCACGCGAATCTTTTCGGAGTTTCCCCTTGTTCTTACACCAACAAAGCTTCAGGCAAAGCGAACCAGGCAGCGCACATATGTTAAAAAGGCCTGGCCTAGATCTGATGTTGCATCTACGCCTCCGTCACACAAAAGGGTTTGGGGTACCTGGGGAAGAGGCATACTAGCGCATCCTACGCGCATGGTACTGTGTAATGACTGGACGTACGAAGGGCCAATTACTGCAAGGTATTATGTTCCAATCTCGCGTCACTAAACATGTGATGATACACGTTACCGATCACCCTATTGTTTGCCACCTGCCTAACCCACCCCCTCTCCTTTCTTTTAGGCCTACCATAGCAGGTTAAGTTGATGTCGAGTTGATTTGCTTGGGCCAGCATTCAGCACTCTTTCACCGGACTTCGATTTCGATCAACCAGGCTTAGATTTTGTTCAATCTTCTTAACACAAATTCTTGATAACACGAACTAATAACACTGGTCCCATGGAGTTTGTGTTATCAAAAGTCTACTGTATTGTCTTACTTCTACTGAATCTCATTGCTGCATTTCACTGCCAGTCAAAAATCGCACCAATTTGCTTCTAAAATCACATTACTACGAAGCTGATGATGATGTCATAATTCATGGCTGATTTCATCATGTCTCAATGACTACAGCTCCAAATCCATCACTTGATTTCAGTCTGTGTTTATATCTAATAAGCTGCTTTTAGTCATACATTTCTCTCCCAACTTTCTGGTACTCATGCCGTACCATTCCTAGGTCTTCTTTTAGGCTTTCCCTGAGTCAAAAAACTTGCACCTGGTATTCCTTTCCGCCTCTAAACTTCTTTCACACATTAATAATCTCAAAGCAAACACAGACCTGTTGAATGGTTTCCTGGCATGAAACCATACTGCTGTTCTTATACCATCATTTGTTTTATAACCCACATCTACATCTTCAGGCTGTTGAGCAATCAACTTTATCTCTCTGTCATTTTTGCAGCTCTTGCCTTTAAAAGTGGAGGAAAATTTGCTGCTTCTCGAATCCTCAAATGTAATTCTGCCTTCTGAGATTCTATTAAACAAGCTATGTATGTTGCCTGGGGAAATCATTTTTCAATTTTTTACACTTTCCAAAGGCTCTCTGGCTTTCACCATGTCAATTGGATTCTTATCCTTCGCAATGCACCCCACGTCATTGTTGATAAACTCGCACGTTTTCTTCATACATGGCATTTTCACTCTTTCAATATTAACACATTAATTCCACTGAAAATGGCATTGGTACTGGCAGTTACAATTAAACTTAAGACCATAGCTGGGATTTAAAATAAATATCTTGCCAACTAATTAATTTTCCCCCCTGTGATAAAAATACTGTTTTAGAAATATTTAAATGAATTATCAAAACTTCATACAGCAAAAACATGTGACAAACAATAATTTCAGTACTTCATATTTGTTGCTTAAATCCTAGAAGTCTCATTTCAACTGCTTAACCCCTCCAATGCCATAGGCCTATAGAATTGACAGACTGATGACGCAACGTTTATTCTTCCATTTATGAAAGGAATTGGGGCAAATAACTTTCATTACGTTAGTGAAAGATTAATAAAGTTGATTCATTTGATAATTATTTCATTGTGTCAGCAAAGTATTAGTAGTGTTGTCTTCCTTGATTGATCTTACGTGTTGTTTATCTCGACCTTTCCCTTACAATAGCGGAGAGACAAAAAAGCTATCACCTAATGCGTACAGCCGTCAAAGCTTTCGAAGAGGTGCTGAAGAATGACATTCATGGTACTGATTTGTATAATAATGATAGTGATGAAAGTGAAAGTGAGGATAATTTCTGTCATCAACATGTGTTTAAACCTCTAGATCTAAATACAACGGCAATACCTTCAGATCTAGACTTAATGGAAGACAGCACGGCTAGGTATGTAGATCTGGATGGCAGGAGGCGACTATGATTTTAATAGATCTAGATCTCAGAGTTAATGCCTAGATTCAACAAATTCAATAATAAGATTTAGATCTAAGTCTAGATCTACTAAATCTAGTGAAAGAGATGCTAGGCCCAATGCAATCCCTGGCACACTTAGTTACCATAGTGATATATCCCTGGCAGTCAAGGGGTTAAAAGTTATATAGGAGAGTGATTTTTTATTTTGGCTCAAACAAAATCAAAGATGGTGGCCTTTCAATATAAACTATTTGATATGATACAGATTTCAAAGATGTCTTTAAATTCCTTGGGTAGTAAAAAAAAAACAAACAATAAACATAAATGAAAATCAAATTTACAAAGCAAGCGAAAATTGCCTTTACCAAAACAAAAAACAAAACAAAAAAGTTCTAAGCAGTAACATAAATTTGCAAGCAAGCAATTTCATCAGGGATAAACCACTCATCAACTGTTTAACTGATGACTAAAATGTTCACTAACTGTACAGGACAAAAAGCTATTAATAGTACACCTGACCACCAGTCAAGCACAGGAGTTTCATCATGCACAGAATTGGAATGGATTGACATGACAGGAACTTGTCCCGCTGAAATGGTTCGACCCAATATCTGACTCAACTCAGGTGCGTATGAGTGGCTGGCTATGGGCAGTGAGAGGTGTGAGATTGCCCTGCGATGAGCCTAAGAGACAAGTCCACTCTATGCTCCCCGTCTGAGGAGTTGGGATACACTCCTCCATGAGTGGCAAACACTATCCTGTATGCTAACTGGCATCAAACAGAAAGATACACTGTAACTCTTATCTTTGCTAATAACATATTGAAAAAGAAACTGGATGAGCATTGTGAAATACTTGAAAAATTAAATAAGTTATGTTTATTTAAATGCCAATCTATCCAATTCAAGACATTATTCATCCCCATTTGGGAACTCCATTGTTAAAACAGAGGCCCGATAGCTCAGTTGGTAGAGCGGCTGACTGCCATGCGAGGTGGCCCGAGTTCCAACCCAGCCAGGCAGTGCATTTTTTTCGGGGCCCCCAGTTCACTCAGCGTATAAATGCGAAGCTAAGTCTTTCTAGACTTGGCGAAAGTAAAGTCGGCGTGAAAAGCAAAGGCAAACGACCACATTATGCCGTATGCCTAGCATAAATAGGGCTCTATCCTTAATTTCCCTACACTCAGTCATGGGTACAGGACTAACTTTACTTTTACTTTATTGTAAAAACAACCATTTTGAAGACATTTACCGGACAATGTTTCTTTGTACTCCCACTGTACTGTAATTGTTTATCCCCAAAATAAAGCTTACATGTGGAGGTAAGTAAAATAGGGGTGCCACAAGCCAAACTAGAAAAGGAAGAACAATGTTTGGACATCTGACTTTCCAAAGATTACAAGTCACACAAAGAGTTAAAACATTTAATTTTATATCTATCTATTTAACTTGCAAAGAGAGAAGATAGGCACAAGGACTTTTCTTTTTTTTAAAATGTTTATATTGATTAAATGTGTAAGCATATTACTGCCTCCTACATTTCAGCGCGTTGTGTATTTTCGAGATACATGCAAAAAACGTTTGATTATCAGCCCCTTTAAAGTTACCAACTGATTTTACTTTTTGTTGGAATGATGCTTGACCACAGTAAGTTGTGTTTCACCACATACTTTTATTTGTACCAGATGGATGTAGTTTGTAGTAGTCAATTTATGAAAACAAAATAGAAAACTGCTTTTTGTCAGATATGTCGGTCTGCCATTGGAGGGCAGATTAGATCCAACCTGCCAACACAGCCAAGTGGTCGAGCATCCGCCTTACAAGCGGGAGGTCCAGGCTTCAATCCTCAGCTGACTGAGGCCTTAGACTTTAAAATTGTCAATTTAGTAACTATCTCGCTTGGCGCTCAGTATTCTGAGAACAGTTCTAAGACTGGTCAGCCTGATGTCAGTATACTGTGACTGGGTGAGTCATTAGAGTTGTGCAACACCTTATGGCTCATGTGTGGCAGTACATGAACATGTCATAATAGCAAGGTCACTGAGGTAACCCATGATGTTGGTACATAAAATAACTACCTTAGATCTAGAATGACAAATAGATTTACACACCGCACATAAATCGAAGGATGAATATTTTATTTATGATTATGAACAAAAATCAATTCACATAATGTTTAAGTCCACAGTTACTCTGAAGAAAATCATTTTGACATTAGGCTTTGACTTTGGACCTCATTCTACTTAAATTCAGTGACTGACCACTATGGTTGATTCCAGGTTCAATGAACTTTCGTAAAAGAATTTAGAGAAACAAATTTCTTCTCCATCCATGTTCACAGTTCCATTTATAGAACTCTCCTTGATAACATCTTTTAAACAGACACAAAAAAAGGTCCCTGTCTACTCCTGCAACTTGCAATTATGTGGATATTTCTGGTAGCGGGAATAAATGGATCCATACAATAATCAAACGTGTAAAGGACTCCATTTTCTCTTCATGTTGAGATTCTCACTTCTGGCAGGCAGTCAATCTAATTTTTTTTGGTGCCTACTAGTTCAATGAGCAACAGAAAACACCCATATGATGAACGTGAAAATGACAAACAGGAACACAAAAGTAGGAGAATAACAGTGAAAGAGATTGCAGACAGACATGCGGCCTACCGACCCTTTTGCTATGTTCAGGTTCCAATGTTTTACCATCAATTTCTGACTCTGTCAAATCAATATTTCACTCCCTTTAATTTCACCTTTAGCACAGATAGGTACTGATAGTTCATTTGAAGATTTTTCAAAATCATGTGGCACCCCTGGCAATAAAGAACAAAGTGCATCAACCATCATTCCCAAAAAGCAATTTTTAACAAATATGTCCTGCACAGACTTAGAAGTACACAGAAGGCTGTATGTAAACAATGCAATATACACATAAAAAGTAAACCCCATCCCTTCACCAAGAGAAAAAGAGTTCCTTACTTTACTTACTTGAAGATGGTGTAAAATACTCTTTGTTGACACAGTTCCTCAAATTATCAGGAATGCGACCGAGTATGGCTCTTCTCACTTCACCTGCAGCCATTTCACGTAATTCTGTCACGCTTTGTTCACTATAAAATGCCGAATGAGGGGTACAGATGAGATTTGGACAATCTTTCAATGGACCTGCAAACAAACAAACAAACCATTGGCAATTTGTGTTGTCTCAGAATGAGGACTTCTTAAAAAGGTAAACACATACATTACAAGATTTCTCTTCAGCATATCGGCTGCTCAACAAAGCAACTGTTTATCACTGTAATAAAACATACCAATAACTATTTATAAACAATGTCACATTCTAACATCAAGAGCTAAGACAAAACGATTCCTCTGAATGTCGCTTAACATGCTTTTATGTAACTACCACTAACTTTCCGGTGGCCAGGTAGCTCAGTTGGTAGAGTTGCTGACTGCCATGCGAAGTGGCCATACTAACCCAGCCGGGTAGTGGATTTTTTGGGGGCCCTCTGTTCATCCAGAAGTATAAATGGGTAGCTAGGTCTTTCTAGACTTGGCGAAAGTAAAGTCAGCGTGGAAAGCAATGGCAAACTACCACATTATGCCACATGCCTAGTATAACTAGGGCTCTACCCCTAATTCCCCTATACACAGTCATGGGTTCGGGACTAACTTTACTTTACTCACTCTCATCAAAAAGATACATTACTACCATTCTTGTCAAACCTTAAAATGGATATGGATCACCGCTTCTCTTCATTGATCAGTAATCAATGCCTTGCTGGTCAGGATAGAGTAGAGCATAAATATCCAGCTCTAGTGCCTTTTAAAATACATTTACATGTCTACAAGCCTGTATCCTTGGAATCATCACATAAAGTTGAATGCAACTGAGCAAAAGGGTTTAGATTGCATTGAGCTTTATGATTATAAACTTGTTTTGCTCCGTGAACAATCTCAAACCTTTTCCTGCATCAAACTCTGTATAATAATTTCACAATCTGTCAGTACTAGTTTGAAAAAATTGTATTTCACTTTTTTTTTTTTTTTAAATGTTTCATAATACACTTCATCCATTTAACATCTATTTCTAGCTACTGGTGTCATACTTCTACAAAGGGATGATGCCAGTCAGAAAAATGTATACATTTTACATTTAGTTATATTTCCTATCTTGGGAGTGAGGAAAGGATGGGACCTGACCAGCAGCAATTCACAAGTATGTTAATTAAGTTATGCACCTTGAACTGCCTTAAGATGGGAGTGGCCACTGTAGAAATTAGAGATGGACGGAACCTGGTATCGAGAACAATGACACCATTAACCCAATCCATTTGGAACACATAATCAGAAACACAGACCGGAACAGGTAATGGATGGGTTGCATGTGCATGATGATGATGAATCCCTCTCTGGCCTTGCGTAACAGTTCTCGATCCTTGCTGCTAGTTAGTCACTGTAGCACCTCTTTCTGTGTGTGTGTCCTATTCTGAGTTCTGAACAATGTGCAGATGCCTGCAAAGTGTAGAATCTTTACTGTCCTGAATCAAATCTGCTGTACTTTTTTTTACGAAACAGGAACAATTCAGATAACAGAAAGAAAGGTTCATGCGTCCAGTCCAGAACAAGCACAAAATGTTTGTTTCGAATGCCCGGCATGTATAGGACTGACTGAATACTTTCTTTTTAAATAATCCTTAATACAGTAGAAAGAAGTATTTGTGACTTACTGGTTGCTAAGTTCAATGGCTCACTTTCATGGACATCAAGGGCAGCTGCTCGTATTCGCCCATCTTTCAAAGCAGCAGCAAGACTGTGTTCATCCACTAGTCCACCCCGTGCTGTGTTGATGAGGAAAGCCCCTGCACAAAATACAATACCAATAATAAGCTTGTATGGCAAGTACCCAAAACCTTGTTGCTAAACACCTTTTCAAGTTTCGTAACTATCAAATAGAAGTCACAAAATGAATGCATGTTAAGAATATAACCCAATGCTTCTTAAGGAAATCCAGGTCATGACATGGCTAACTGCTAAGCCAAGGAAAATAACTTCTAACAAACAACTTTACCAATTTAAAAAAAATTACAATGCAAACAGTTTTTGTTAAAAAAAATTGATGTAAACTAATCTATAGAGAACATCTGTCTTTAAACTGCTATAGAACATGCTACATCTGTGTTGGTCCACTCATCTGTTTGATGGGCCTGTTGCACGATCATCAGTGCTAGTGCTAGCCTCATTAACTAGATCTGAATCTATATGCAAGTCCACATTATCTTTTTGAAATTCAATGCTGATATCAGATTCATCCTCTGAATTTAAACTGTTGTCATTACTGTTTTCTAAAATCTTTCATTCCATAAAGAATTCAGCAGGTCGAAATCCACCATGCGTAAATTTGCCAGTCAGCTGTAAAAATTTTGGCTTTCTTTAAACAATCGCAGTTCAATAAGAAACCCAAATTTTTGCATTTGGTAAAGAGCTACTCTCACTTTCAGTTCTCCTACAGTTCCGGGAAAACAATTAAGATGACCTACAACAACTGGTTCCAAGCATAAATGGATTCCATAGTGACTAGGTACCTTCACATAAGCTAAGGGCAGGATCGGTGCTTCAATAGTTGAGAGGAAACTGCTCAGCGGATGTGATCAGGTGAATAGAGAAGCAGTGGGTTGAAACATCCTTCCATGCGAAAGTATCAGGACCTTAACATTATAATAATATGTATGATTTTCAGAGGCTGACTGAGAACAAGAGAAGGAAAGGACGGAGCAAAGCCTCCAGCAAAAAGAATGAATTAAGCCTGTGCCTGTTCCATGATTGTACAAGTGGACATGTACAATGGAGCTACAGCTAAAATACATATAGACAACCTGATTTCAGATGAAATACCTATAAAAAGAGGTGTAAGACAAGTTGACCCAATATCACCAAAATTGTTCACAGCTACAATCCATGAAGTCTTTAAAAATATTAACCTTGATAGTAAAGGAATCAGCACAGATGGAAAAAACTGACAGATCTAAGATTTGCAGACGATGTAGCTTTGTTTACACAAGGAGCCAAAGACATGGAACACAAACTGCGCTTAGTCAATGAAGAAAGTTCAAAAATAGGTCTGAAAATACACAGAGGAAAACCAAATTTATGACGAACAAAGACTCGGCTGATCAAATTCACACAGACAATACAGAGATTGAAAAAGTGAAGGATTACAAATATCTGGGACAAACAATAAAAATGGAGGACAACACAAAAAATGAAATCAATACGAGAATAAAAGTAGGCTGGAATACATTTGGAAA
>JAOYNN010157141.1:0-11155 GCA_025770095.1 Goniobranchus kuniei | reverse complement strand
TGCCTGTATCAAGGCCATTCCGGTTTCTCGGTTTCTCGTGTTCAGTCCATGTGCTAATGTCCTGGCCTGGATGGGTTTCTCTTTTTTATTGCCTGTATCAAGGCCATTCCGGTTTCTCGGTTTCTCGTGTTCAGTCCATGTGCTAATGTCCTGGCCTGGATGGGTTGCTCCTTTTTATTGCCTGTGTCAAGGCCATTCCGGTTTCTGGTGTTCAATACAGGTGACGTGGATGGGTTGTGACTTTTTAATATCTCTGCCAGGCCATGGTTTGAGTGTCATATAAACAAAGCCTTTCAAATTTATTTTATTTTTACATCCTATTCCGTTTAACTTGAAAAGATGGTGTCATCCTCTTGTCTGACAATGGGGAATGCTGGTCTATTATATAACGCTGACATAACATGGACCCAAAAGGTCCGGTTTTGATTCAGAGCTTCTGAATCAATTGCTTTTAAGATTTTTATTCCTTTTTTTAGTCATAAGGTCCAGTTTTGATTCAAAGCAATTAAATCAATTGATTTTCAGATTTTTTAAAATTACTTTTTAATCGTATGGCATATGGATAAAAAAAGTCAAGGTTTGATTCAGAGCATTTAAATCAATTGATTTTCAGATTTTTTTTTTTTATTACTTGCAATCATATGCCATATGGATCAAAAGGGCCAGTTTTGGTTCAGAGCGTCTGAATCAATTGATTTTTTTAAATGCTCTCTATTCTTGTGTGGTAGGTAGGATTTGAGTGCCCTGTCCTATTACAGATGGATGAAAAACTCAGATATCTCTGAGCAAGTTATGCCATTTAACTAATCTGTGGTAGTTAAATTTAGTCAACGAGGATGACACAGTGGAACAGACTGTCTGGAAAAATAGCATCTCATAGTAGCAATCTGGTAAGCAACGGGTAAAGCTGGAAGAAGAAGAAAAAGAAATAGACATTGTAGAAGAGGAAGCTTCAAAGACACTTCCCAGGGCAGTGTTAATTTTATAACTCACCTGCCATGTCTTTTTTTTCAGTTTTTCCAAAACCAAAACTCGGTTGTGTCAGAACTGCTGTCATGCTTACCATTATTATTATGTAGAACATATGAAATGGTGAACTGCTATGGCTATCGCAAAAACTGTGATATGCTGAAAGGAGGAGCAGGAGCAGGAGGAAGAGGAGGAGGAGGGGAAGAAGTTATGGTAGTGATAAAGAAGAAAAACTTGATAACCATATCTGGAAAGGTATGTAATTATATGAGGAAAGTGGAAGTATGAATTGTTCTTGAGATGATCTTTAAAATTTATCCAGAGTGGACTTAAAATCAAAAGTCTGTCAATCTACTAATGTGATTTTACCAATTTTGTATGTTCTTTAATGACATCGAAGAAAACCCATGTTATGCACATTTTCTTTTCTGTTGAGTATTGCTACTAATCTTAGATTGCCACTGTATGGGGTTGAAAAGGGATTTGAACAATACTATTGGAAAAAGATATACAAAGAATCTTGAGATTTTGAAGTGAAGAAAGATATCTGGTCTGTGACCTTGACCCTGACCTGGGTGACAAGCATTGACAAAGATGATGATGAATATCAGGTGAAAATTAACAAACCGAAGCAACAACCAGATCCTCAATGGTCAAATGGAAACAAGAGTTTGTTATTGACATCTAAGTTTAGTGGACACAGTTTTGTAGTCTGGGTTCCTGATACAAGAATGGACCTCATCTCCTTCGCTGGTTTATTTAATGTAACTCGCAATTCATTATTCACGTTGTTGTGAATTAGTCCCTTGTATATTGGTATAGAATCAGTGATATTGTCATATGGATCACATGGCACTTCTGAACTACTTGTCTCCTGTTTACTGTCCAGGAAGGGAGTCATCAAGATGCTGCCATGTGAGATCATCTGGTTGTTCAGTCGGTGAGCAGGATCCTATCTTGCAATATGCACCACAAATTAAGTTGCAGATTTATCATTCTCTCTCTCTCTTAATACTATGGTCCATGTAACCTACATCTTGTTCATGTATTATGTAGCCTTTTCCCCACTATTCTTATACCTTGAAGTACAGATTTTGTACAGATTTTTAAATAATGTTTATCTTTATGTACGTTTATAGTATTTTCAGAAGAGTCCATATCTTTCTCATCATTTGGGCCTTTGTCATCTTGCTTGTACATTTTCCAAATGATATATTTCTTTTCCTTTATATTTTCACTATGTTCAACATAATTTTTATCTTCCACAAACACTTAGACCATTTTTAGTCTTTTTTGCACATGCTATTGGACCATTTCAATATTTTCTTTATCTTACCTCTGCTTTTGGATCTTTTACAAAAGTATATTTACACCTTACAAATATTTGCACCATTTTTAAAATGATCTTATTCTCTCCTATATTGTGGATCATTTTCAAATCAACTTTTACATTTCACTTACACTCAGACCAGTTTCAAAATTATTTTTGTCTTTCAGGAACAGCATACTCAAAAAAGAAAGAAAAAAAACAACAAACAAACAAAAAATCTTTAGTCTGTCACAGGGTGTAGACTATTTTCAAAATAATTCATCTTTCACAAAGTTTATGTTGGTCTTTTCTGTTGCATAATTCCTATTTTTAACTTATTATATAACACCTTTTGAAATCATTGTATCCAAGTTTACGATTTCCAGATATTCTTTATCTTTCATCTACATTAGACCATCGACAGAATCCTCTTCATCTCTTGTAAAGGACATTTTTCAGAGTGTATCTGTCATATTATGTATATTAATATTGTCAAAATGTTCAGTTTCTTTCAAAACAATGGTATCATTTCCCAGTTGGTCTTTATTGTACCTTTCTGTTAATTGAAATATATTCTAGACAAGTTTTAATATTATCCTCTACCATTTTCAGACTTTTCTTTCATATTCATGTTACGATTTCTCAGCTAATTAATATCTTCCATTTAATAGACTATCTTTTGCGTTTCAAATTAATTGAAACATGTATTAGATCATATTTGTTTGTGAGGCATTGCTGCCATTTTCCAATGTACCTTGCATTTATATCTTCCTTTTTATAAACAGACAACGAAAAATGCTCCACTTCACTCTAGGTGTCATTGTAATCAGTAATAGATTGCTGTGTCAGGGATTATACATTCAACTTCTGAAAGGCAATCTGGGGAGACAACTGGTTTTGCCGGAACTGTCCTTTTCAGAGTTGTCTCTCTAGAAATGTTTGGTGTTGAATGGAAGAAGACAGTTGTGGGATTGAAATTTTAAAAAAGAACTATTTTGCTGTTGTTTTTTAACAAACGAAATAAATGTGTTTAGCCAGTAATTTAAATATTCATCAGCTCTGTCATATATAACATATTTCATACATACAGCATGTCTCATTGCGCCACACTTTGTTGTATATTCATACATAGGCTAAATTTCTTATCAGCACATGTTGTCATATGTTTCTGAACAACACAAATGTCTTGCCCATGTTGACACTGTATGTTCATGAACATGACCAATGTCTTTACCAGCATTGTTATGGTATCCTCATGATTTAAGATAAGAAATCTTTTGCTGGCATGCTGTAGTATGTAAACATAGAACACCAAGTCTCGTTACCAACCACATTCTATGTTAAGAACTGCACAGTCTCTCTGCACATATTTAGTGTCGTGTATCTCCATGAAAAAAGGAATATCACATTGTATTGTAAACGTCCATGAACTAAGCAAACCTCTTTTTTTCACCATTAAGAATTCATGATCTCAACAAATTCCTGTTGTGAACCCCTGCACCAGAGTTTGGATTGTAAGGAATTGAAAAAAAGAGTATTAATGTAACATCAATTAATTGAACAAAGAAGATAAATAGGTAGAAAGGTAATTACATAAATAAGAAAACTGGCATGGAAATAAAAAAGATTTTTTAAATTTTAGTATACCATTTAAATCAATTTATAAGTATATTTACAACAATTTAACAAAGAAATGCAAACACAATCGGTCTCTAGTGATACATAAATACATATAAAATAAATGGAATAGATCAAATGATTGATTTAAAAATAGGTTGAGTATAAGAACTAGATAAATCAAATAAATAATATTTCTTTTTTGCCTCTTTCCTCATTGTACAGGCTTCATCCAATGTTATGTGCAGAAGTGCCTAGTAGGTCTTTACAAAGAAGTAACTTGCAAGATAATTAAATCGTCTTCATAACAAATTTTTTTTCATATGAGAAATCTTTTCTGTTGGTTGCCATCTAATCATTTTCTTTATTTTATTTGCAACCCAGAAAGCCAACTTGGGTACTGTGTTTGGCGTCTACCTGCCATGCATTCAGAATATCTTTGGCATCCTGCTTTTTGTCCGACTTACCTGGATAGTCGGCATGGCAGGAGCACTGGAGTCTTTCTTCATCGTCGTCATCTGCTGCACTGCTGTGAGTTTGAAAACTGGGCCTCTTTCCTCTTTTGTGTCTCCGCCTGGTCTCATTTGCTTGTGTAGAAGAAGTTAACATCTTCCTTCAAGGGACTGTTTATATTACATGGCTAGCATTGATTTGATTCATTGATTTGTTATTGTGAATGACATATTGGGGGGTCTATCTGACTTGGTGAGCCTGGTACAGGAGTTGAAGAATTGATGATCCTGACAATGTTGGAATAATTTGCATGCAACAAATAACTAGGCTATTCGTAATAAGGATTATGAAAATTGAAGATGTTCACTTTTTGCAATGAAACACACACATGAAGCTGTGAGGAAGGAAAAAAATTTTTATGGAGGAAAAAAAAGAAAGTTTTGATGTATACTCAAGTCAAAGGCTTAAGGCCATAAAACTATCTATTATGTGGTGAAATGTGCTTGAAAAAAGAAGATTATGAACTTTACTGACTAATTTGTAATTCCAAGAATATTCCTTTCTACAATTTTGAGCTGTTGGTTCAGTCCTTTTGCAGATTTAAATAGCAAAGACATCAAATAAGTATGATAATAATGAAGAGAAAATTATTATAAAAAGTGTGAAGTTGGAGAGGTATGAGGGTCAATAGTAGTAAAACAGAGGATATGGCTTCAAATCAGGTAGAGAATGTAGGAATGATTTTGCTTCAAAGCAAGAAGTTGAAGAGGGTAGATAAAGACTTATGATCAGATGTTTAGAGCAATAGAGAGTGTAGAAGCAGTAGAAGCTAAGCAAGAAAGAGGTTGCAAGTAGGTTAATGTAGAGCAAGGCATCAAATCTGCGATTGCTTAGTTCCCCTTCAGCCTACCTATCGCGGCGACCTTTTGACCTTGTTCAGGCTAGGTGAAGGGTCTCCAAATCGTGGCATTAAGCGATGCCTAATTTGAGTAATTTGTTGTCCTTTGTTTTTTGGCCGTGCATGTGCAGTTCTGGCTTGACCATTGCTGTTTTTCACCAAACACTAAAACAATGGCTTTACTTGCCAGTTCCAAAAGATGGATATGATAGGGTGTGTAGTTTCATTGTTATAGAGTCCAGAAAACCCTGTTATCTTTCCTATTGAAAGAGATGCGTTCTTAATTAAGATTAAGATTTAATTAATTTCTCTTACGCCAATCAGCCATTCTCTTTGCAACTTAGACAATGAAGTCTCAGACTACTTGTATACCAGTATACAAAAAATCTCTTACGTTTCTCCGTTATGTGAAGTTAAATCCGATTGGTTGTCAAAATGATGAGACGGATAGACTTTTAAAATGAAAGACCTGGCTGACACCACCTCCACGAAAGTAATGAATTCCACATTGAACACAAGCACAAAAGACTTAAAACTGATAGCTTTCCAACACAAAAAATGAGTACACTTTATGTAAGTTGAGTTTTCAATTTTGATACATAATTATGTACATGAAAAATATTTGTTTATTATTATTCTTAATTTTTCCATGCTTTGTGGCATTTTAGAAAGCGTTTGGGAGACTTCAATTGTGATTAAGTGAGCTTTTAACATAAATTTATGTCATGATAAAGCATTGGCGATTTCGCGGCCTTCCCTTCGTAAGTCACTTATGACCTGATGACAGCTTTCAGTCCTTTGCTCTCCCATCAAACTTAGTCCAAATGTGTGTTTTGTAATGTATGGAATACAGTGTGTTCAAGTTTTAGTATAATATGTTGCTGTGGTATGGTTTTATTTGGGAAGTTTTTTCTGTATTTGGTATGTAGTCATCTATTTTGACAAGAAGTGTATAATTAAAGAGTGTAGTTGTTAATGGGCTGACAATGTGAGAGTGTATGGTGTACTTCACTGAAAGGCTGGTCTCGTTTGTCAAAAATCTGCTCTATTTGTATAATCCATTACATTGTATTATTATTGTTTGTACTGTACCTGAGGTACTCAGTAGATGTTATAACTACTGCTCGAGTAAGCTCTATGTATACTGTAGAGTCTAGGTATTTGTGACAGTAGTTGCCAATAAATGAACGGCTGTGACAAACAGGAGATGTGTTCTAGATCTATGTTACTTTATATAATTTGCTCTAAAGAAGAAGTTACGGGGCCTGAACTAGGTTTGAACACAAGTCACAATACAAACACATGCATTACACAAAGCCTGATAATGCAATGGTTATGAAACTTTCTCCAAAGGAGCACCAGATAGTACTGGTTTCAACAAGCATTAAAGCTAAATCAGTTTATAGACAGGATTTTGAGATAAAAATTGTTGAATAAAATCAATTACTCCACGATATTAGGTTGAATACGAAAATATCACGTCCCAAAAATGTAAAGATAACACAAGAAAGAATAATGATAGCAAAATGAAAATTTCACTGATGTACAGATGAAGAGTTGATAAATCAGCTGAGGTTAGAAGAAAATAGGGGCAATTACTGGTATCAGAGTAAAATTTTGCATGGAATGCAGTCGACGTGCAGTGGGCTGCGTTCCGCTTTTTGGCCGCCCAACCATGTATCAGGTTACACGCTGATAGGCAATTACAGCTGATTTATCGCTTAGCAGTTGGCGATTGCGCTGAAAACTGAGTTAGTGCCCATAAGGCAAAACTTGACGCTGTGAGAGATGAAGAAGAAGTGTCAGCTGTTTCATATGGTAAAAGGATGTCTTAGAAATTGAAAGGGCAAATTGTTTTGCCCAGTATTGGTGTGTGGGCTAACGAGTGTAGCACTATCAATGCAGCAGGATTTGAAGGTGATAGAAATGAAGATTGTGTTTTTCCCTGTGGTGTGATAAAATAAAAAATATACACAATCTGGGCCGCATATGGCTCAATAGTTAAGGCATCGGCTTGGGATCAGGAGATCCTGGGTATGATTCCTACCAGCGACTGCTTGAGAGATTTTACCCTTAATTAAGAAAATTTACCCTTATTGCTTCACTCGACTCAGGTGTTAATTGAGTACCTAGCAATAGACTGGTATCGCTGCGCAGAACGTGCAACACTTTACTGCATACTCCCCTGGGGTTATGCTTGCTGGGGGATAAAGTATTGTAGAGCCTTTGAGACTGTTCATAGAATGGTGGAAAGCACTGTATAAATGCAATCTTTATCTTTTATCTTTATCTTGAGAATACAGTGAGGGAATCTAGATGGTGATTATTTGGGCACATTGAAAATAGAGACAAAAGATTACAATGGCAAGAGAAAGCCAAATGAGACACTGCCAAGTAAGAGGAAAAAAGGAAGACCCAAGAAAAGATGTATAGATGGAATAGAAGAAACTGAAGGATGTTGAGATTGGGTACAAGGATATTTTGAACAGGACTGGCTGTAATAAGTGGAGGGTAGAAGATTGTTATAATAATGATAATAATAATGTTGTTGATAACATTCATGTCAATGATAAAATTAATCATATAAATGGTAATATGGTAACAATTTTGATTCTCCATAATAATGATAATAATAGTTCTTTGTATTGACACTGATTATAATCTGAACCATAATCAGTGGAATGTTTAGAGAAAGATTCAAAAGAACAACATATATCACCATCTACAAAACAGCATTCAAACCAACAACCTCACATTCGATATCAATATTGTTAAAAGAGCTGTAAGAGAAAGATCAAGAGGAAGAATATTAAGTGACAATTTTTGTATATGAAGATATAATTTGTTCCCATCACTTTGGCTTTTTTGACTTTGAAACTATTCAACCTACTTTTGCACATCACCCATTTAATGTTTATTTGTAATTCATCCACCAGACGATGCTGACGGCTTTCTCAATGAGTGCCATTGCCACCAATGGAGTGGTTCCTGGTGGTGGCTCCTACTTCATGATATCCAGGGCTTTGGGGCCTGAGTTTGGAGGTGCTGTTGGGGTCCTCTTCTACCTGGGAACCTCCGTAGCATCATCCATGTATATAGTAGGTGCTGTAGAGATTTTGTTGGTAAGTTCACAAGGAAATTCAGATTTTCATGGTGGTAAGCTGTTAAAGAAAGTTTTCTTGTAAAAGAGGAATGATGTGGTCTGATACTTATCATATAACAGTCCCTTTTAGTAATTTTTTTTTCAGGCAAATTTTGTTTTTTCAGATCTAGATTTGACTTTTGGTGTTTAATTTAACTAACCATATCAGGTTCATGATATTAATGCTTCTCTACCCTCCAATGGTAGACCGACATATCTGCACAATTTATGTTTTCCAGATAAATGGGAAAAAGCGTTTATAATCAGCCTTTTTAAAATTATCAACTGATTTTTCCTTTCGTCAAAATGATGATTAATCATAGTAAATTGTCTTTAACCATATACTTCTGTTTGTACCATATGGATACAGTTTCTAGTAGGCAATTTATGAAAACAAAATAGACAACTGGTTTTTATCAGATACATCGGTCTGCCATCGGGGGGCAGTACTGTCCTATGTACATATGAGGATGATGCAATTACAACCTTGGCAATACTCAGGAGAAAAGGCTATATATCAAAGCACTTTGTCGCTTGACTTGTTTTCTTTTTTGGGGTATAAACCAACAAATTTTTTTTCTGAAACAAACGATGGAAAAACACCTAATTGTGATAGTTGATAGCAAAGATCAATGGAAAGAACAAAATGAAGCTATCTGCATATAGGCAAATAATATCTTAGGTTGTTTGTAACGTAATATCTCACATTGCCCAAAATCTGCAAGGTAAAAGTGACATAAAGCCTAAAAAACTTCTTTTAGAACATGGCTCGGGCTGTCTCTGACAGCAACATTCAATTGAATCAGTCAGTTTACTACAATATGAAGATGAAGAAGAAAGTGCAGATAAATAAAATCTTTAGCCAACCCTTAATGGAAATGTTTTTTTTTTCTTGTCCACCTTACAGAAGTACATGGCGCCAGATATGAATGTCTTTGGTGACGTGGTCAACGGCTACAGGGTGTATGGAACAGTCATAATGATTCTGTTGGCGTTTGTCGTGTTTGTTGGTGTTGGTTTTGTCAGCAAGTTTGCTGCCTTGTCTCTAGCTTGCGTCATCATCTCCATCTTCTGCATCTACATCGGCATCTTTGTGTCCAATCCAGACAGTAGTGTAGAGTAAGTTTCTTCACCTTTTTTTCATTGACTTTTTTCGCTTTCGTGATTCAGATGTGTACTGTTTATTGTTGCCGCCTAAAGCAAAACCAATAAAATGTCTGACTTCATACATTTTTTTTTCTCACCATTCTGAACTTTGTTGAATACTTTATTGATTATTTTGGGCATGAATATGTTTGAAGTACAGAAAAGATGTCACTTTTGGGCATGAATTAACAAATCACTTGAAATGGTAATTTTTCCATTGATAAAATAGATTTCAGTTGGTCCCTCATTAAATTTTAGATTTATCCCTTCAGAGAATGCCAACGATAAACTGAATATGATCAAAATGAATCAGTTATTAAGGTATACAGGGTGTTTCGATACCTTTGCCCCCCTTTGGCCAGACATACCCAGAACTGCTGACATATACAACATAAGTTTTGACATAGCCTCTTTCTTATCTCAAATCCCAAATTTCAGACATTTAAAAAAAATATTTAGTGTGTCTACCACCAGCTTTCCTTACAGCATCTAGACAAGCAGGGTACGACTTCAGAAGAGAAGTGAAAAGCTCAGTTTCAACTTCCTTGGCATCTAAGATTTTTTCGAGAGCAGTGTAAAGACTGTCGTTGGATTTATACTGGTTTGTCCAGTCTGGCATTTATGATAGAACCTGAATATTTAGGAACATTAAGATTTGGCAATGATCCTGGCCACTCTTTGTTCTCAAACAAATCGATCTGACGTGTTTCTCTTTTCTAAAAATACCAACATTCAAAGAAAACACTCTCATCAGCCTAAAAATAGAACTAGACCTATAAAAATTTGGGTTTGAGACTACAAATAGTCAGGCTTTAGAATAGTATACAGTTTTACGTCATGCCCCTCCTCAGGTCGGCTCGCCAAGGGGAGGGTAAGGTATCAAAACACCCTGTATTAGAGCGATTTGCTTTTCAGAGATTTTGGTTTCTCCCATTTGATGTTTGACCTTGATTGAAATGTTTTCTTGACTTTGTGACAGTACAAAGGCTCTATCTAGGCTTCCCTGTGAAATTTCAGTTTTATGGTGGAACTTTCTCACAAATCTTTATATGTATTAGGGGACTTTTATGTTGATAATAACCATAACACTATTAATAGGTTAAGAACCTCAATGAAAAAAAAAACAAACAACAGATCTACATCTACACTTTAATCTATCTATCAGTGAAAGTACTCCCGGCAAAGAAATAGATGATTCAAAACTATCAAGGCATTCAAAGCAGCAAAAAAATGAATATGAAGTTTATGGTAGCAGACTTTCATGTGAAAAGGGCTATACAAGTCTTAATAAGAAGATTTAGCCTAAATCTGGAGAATTTTTATCAATATTATTATGGTGTGTAATGTTCATTGAAAAATAGGCCACTGCCAATAAATTGTATGATTGTAAATCAGAAACACAAAGTCTATAACACTCTCCTCACCCTCCTCTCTTTTCATATCAGAAACCTGTCAATCTTCCCATTTATATCACTATTGTCATGGTTTATAATGTCTACTGAAAATTAATTCATTATGTCGATGATTTCAGTGATCATTAGTCCAGAATAATAACACAAAGGCATTCTATGAATCCATAAAAAATCTGACGGGTAAAAAGTGTCCCGCACAAGGAACGTGT
>JAOYNN010157030.1:0-11156 GCA_025770095.1 Goniobranchus kuniei | reverse complement strand
CTCTCTCTCTCTCTCTCTCTCTCTCTCTCTCTCTCTCTCTCTCTCTCTCTCTCTCTCTCTCTCTCTCTTCCTCATCCACACACACACACACACACACACACACACACACATATATACATATTAGACAGTTTGCAAATTTAGTGAATAAATATATATGATAAAGTAATGATAAATACTTTTGCCTGAGTGGTATTGTGCAAAACTTTACTTCTATATAGCTGAGTAGGAATGACCTGTAATCATTTTGTTTTTGTATCTCTTTGTTGATTTTTAAAGAGATTGTATTTTATATGTCAACTCTTTTGCTTTCCATGTTTAACAGCCCAGTTATTGGGGATTCCATGGAAACAAACATACAGACACAGAAGAAATTGATTTTGGTGTGTATCAAGATCAAGAAATGTTTGAAAAAGAACCAAATGAAAAAGCAGGCATTGAAATAAGAAATTTACGAAAGGTATTTCATTTTTTTTTAATATGAGAGATTTTGAATTTCCTACTTAAGCTTGTTAGATTGTTTCTATCTCAATCTCAGATTCCATAGTTAAAATGTAAAACAATCAAGAAACTCCTTTTTCTTTTTCAACATTTTGCATCTAAATCCTCTTTGTAGAAAGCTTTTCTTATTGTTTTTAAATTAAAATGTGACATTAAACATAAGAATTAGTTAAATGAAATATTTTTTTGTTTCCCGTTGACAGTACAATAAATTTTGTGTAAAGTATGAGATAAGGTAAATCCCCCATGGGGAAAATGTCATTGTTTGAGCACTCAACCATTTTGCAATCATAGTATTGAAACAGATTATATCATAACAATCACACATTACACAATTCATCAAGCTGTACAATGAAACTGCATCAATAAACTATAATAACATACTACAAATGATCTGAGTATGACAATACACAAGATGGCAGTGAAATTGAACTATGTGATATCAAGGATTGCTGAAGCACTCTGAAATGAGGACAGAA
The DNA here is from genome assembly GCA_025770095.1 of Goniobranchus kuniei. Classification (NCBI taxonomy): domain Eukaryota; kingdom Metazoa; phylum Mollusca; class Gastropoda; order Nudibranchia; family Chromodorididae; genus Goniobranchus; species Goniobranchus kuniei. Next base: position 10,179 of record JAOYNN010157030.1, on the reverse strand, counting down.
CATTGACTTCCAGAAACTTTAAACTTTATGTATTGCATTTACTGTATCTAGTAGAAGACTGTCATTTTTTCCTGATCTGGTGTGAAAGGAAAGTTATCATTTTAATGATCTTATCAGGTTGTGTGATGTTTTTTTCTTTTGTCAAGTGCCATCAGGCATCACAAAACGTCTCAAGTCTTGATTGGCAACCATCTATGTAATGTGCAGCTGCCATTATGGCCCACAGAGTCCCAGTTTTCGTCTCCTGCACAAAAGTTATCTGAAGTCATTTTTCTTTTGCCCTCAACTTCCCAATCAGGATGATTGGACCCTCTCTTCTGCAATATGACCTACATAAATTCCATCCTCTCTTCTTGACACTCGTATTTGCCAGATGTCTCCTTCACTTCTTATGTGGATATAAAAATTTTCTCCACTGGATGGACCCAAAACAGTCTTATTTACTTTAAGTTTTGTGTGTCAATAGTCAACTTTTAGTCAACAGTTAAAATTGATAGGTTACACTAAATTACTTTGCTGCTTTTGAAATTATTTTATTCAAAAAGCCACTGATCTTGTTTGGATGTTATGCCTCCACTCTATGGTATACATTATTTTAAAATATTACAATTGATATTCCAACAGACTTATTTTCAATCACAACAATTTTGACATTTCATCCTTTTCTTTAAGGTGTTCGGTAGAGGGGACTCAAAAAAAGTGGCAGTTGCTGGAATGACATTGAACATATATGAAGGACAGATCACTGCACTATTAGGACACAATGGAGCTGGAAAAACAACGACAATGTCAATGTTAACAGGTATCTGAATTCATGACTCCTAATCTCCCTAAATGGTGTTTTGGCGGTGTCTTTGATGATGTTTTATAGAGTCATTAAAATTCTTACATATTACCATCATTACAACCACCAGTAGTAAAAGTGTTTTGGTTTTAAGACATATTTTGTATTATTATCCATGTTTACACAAATTTTGCTCTTTCATCTAAGGATTTTACCCACCTACTAGTGGCACAGCAATCATCAATGGCTTCAATATCCGCACTGAAATTGCACAAGTGCGTGAAAGTATGGGCTTATGTCCACAGCATGATATTCTGTTTGACAATCTGACTGTGGAGGAACACATGCTATTCTTTGGATTGGTACGTCTAAAGTTAAGACAAGAGGTTGTTAATCATGAATTATATCTTCAGTAAATAACTTTTTAATCATATTAGATCATATTTTAATATATATTCAAATGTAATTTAACATGGAGTGTTAAGTGTGACGACTTCCTGAAAAATCACCACTGCAAAAATTTACAAAAAGTCTCAATATTGGCCTTAATTACACATATGGTGCTTTTAAATTCTTCAGTTTCAGAGATCAGTTACTGATATGACAAAGACCTAGAAAAGCTGTCAGGTTGAGCAGATGAGAAGAGAGTGATGACTTACTGTAAATAACACAAATTTTCCCCAAAGCAGTAGGTGCCAGGGCAATCTTCTCTTTGTATTTATAGATCATGAACCTTCATATGCATGGCAGAGAAATGGTTAGCATTGGAAATGGCTGCACATTGAAAAATATAACATCAGGCTCATTGTGACTTCTAAATTTAACTTTTGAATCTGCTTTGTATGAATAAGAACTATTTTTCTCTCTTACTTCAGTTAAAGGGTGTGAAGAAAGAGGACATTATGCCTCAGTGTAGGGAACTACTAAATGACATGCAGCTGCTTCCAAAACTTAAAGCAAAATCAAAGACTTTGTCTGGCGGAATGAAAAGGAAATTATCTGTTTGCATTGCTCTTATTGGAAACTCAAAGGTATGTCTTTTTATCAGATTACCAGTTATTAGATAGTGCATGGTTTTCTTGATGTTGTCTTTTAAGGTGTGTAATCGGCAAAGCAGCGGTATATTGGTTTTATTTCTCATTTTTGACATTATGTTTGTGGTATAATTAAACATGAGTACATTATCTTTTAACAATTTGGTAGAGAGAAATTAAGTAGAAGTAGTCCTTTCGAGCCGAGTCGATTCATTTGGCCGGAGCTTGTCCCGGTTTCTGTAGCATGAAATGGACAATGACAGATTTTATCCTGAATTCTCTGAAAAGGATGCTAGTCTATTGCAGACACGGTGAGAAGTAACCTTGAGAAACCTTGAAAAGCTTTGAATTTTACCAAGAAACCTTGAAACACCTTAAAAAAACAATTATTGGGAAATTTGAATCAACCAAACTCAAAAAGATACATCTTTTAACAATCACGTGCTGTTTACACAGATTCTGGAAATTTCGCAAATGGCCGCCATTGCTGCCGGATCTTTAAGCCCTGAGTCTCATAAGCTGGCTTGAATGTATGGACACACTATATTTTGATTACATGAATGTTGAAAAAAATTTTTGGACCTTGAAAAAGCCTTGAATTTTATTATAGTAAGCCACTGCTTACCCTGTGCAGAGTAACTTTTCCAGCCAAAGCTTTACCTATTTTCAACTGGGTCAATTGAAGCAACAAGAGTAAATTTTCATGCTTGAGGAAAAAATGCATGTGTCCATAGCCAGATTCGAGCCTGATACCTCTGGGACTGCTCTACCACAGAGCTACAGCACCCCCGAAGAGAAATTAGAACTAGAATAATTACTCTATATAATTATTAGTCCCGTTATAGATATTTATGCAATATTTGGATTATGGGTATTCATACAATATTTAAATTTAAATGTTAGTTTTGAAAGAAAATGATTTTGTTATCCTCATGGTAATTTATGCACTTAAGGTTGCTATTGTAATTATATTTATAATTGAGACATAAAATTTCATTGTAGATTATTTTTCTGGATGAGCCTTCCTCTGGACTTGATCCGAATGCACGCAGGAACATTTGGGCAGTACTCCAAAAGAATCGGGCTGGAAGGACAATGGTTTTGAGCACCCATTTCATGGATGAAGCTGATTTACTTGGAGACAGAATTGCTATCATGGCAGATGGGATCATTAAATGTTGTGGAAGCTCACTATTTCTCAAAAAGAAATATGGTATGTTCTCAACACATTAAGATTGTTTTTATGTGGTAGTGACACCATTTGATTGTTTCCAATATGAATGTGATTTGGACTGTTTTGATTCATTAAAATCAAATTGTTGGAGAGGTAGTTGTAGTGTTTTGTTAAATCTGTTAATGTTAATGAATTAACAAGTCCTCATTTGGTATTTAATATTGACTTCATTTCTTGGTCGAACTGAAACTGATTTAAGAGGGAACAGTAATATTGTATTACGTGGATCTAATATAACTCATCTTAATAATAATAGTAATGAAGAACATTTACACAGCGCCCAATCTCTAACGGAACAAGCTCTGGGTGCTTGATCGAACTTTTGGAACTAAAAACTTGAATCTTGAACGTGAACTGAAAATGGGTCAAGATTTCTGAATTTAACTGAATAGTCTCTGGATGTAAGAATTGATTAATACGGAGAAAGTCCAATCCATTTGAGAAGTGAAAACATGTGAAAGATTCAGTTTCTGAATTTGTGAAATTTTTAATGGGAGAAATGAGCAGCTTAGGCCTTGAAATTGTGTTTTTCTTAAATCTGTAGGTGCTGGCTACCACATGGTGGTGGTAAAAGAGCTTGATTGTGATCCTGAAAGAGTCATCAGTGTGGTTAAGTCTCACATCCCTCAAGCTGAGGTGGAAAGTAATGTTGGAGCGGAATTGAGCTTTGTGTTGCCTCAAGAATGTGTGGGAAGCTTTGAGTCTCTTTTCTCAGACATGGAAGAAAATAGTGGAGAACTTGGGATCAGCAGTTTTGGCGCCTCTGTGACCACAATGGAGGAAGTTTTCCTCAAGTAGGTGAAACAGTGCAAGAAGAAGAAAAAGAATAAGAATAAGAAGAAAACTCATTATCATTTCCATCTGATTAGTTGAAAACATGAAGTCTTTAGGAGTTAAATTTTTACCTGTAAAAAATTAGAATAATTAAATTTTTGTTAGTATAAAATAACGGGCAGGCATTAGAAAGACCTTTGCAGAAATGGCCATATATGCACATGATGAAGACAATGGAAAAAACAGATAAACTATGCCAAAATCTGGCCTAATAACTATCATATCATAGTTAATGTAATTTACCACTCTCTACATGGTTGGTCAATAATTCCTTATCTGGTGTTTGATGACTCCATTGATTGAATTGTCTCACAACAATATTTCATGACTAGTTTTCCCTGACTTTGTCATCATCATTATTATTATTAGCATACATGAAAATTGTCTGCATGACTCCATAGTTTGACTTTTGTGAAAGGATAATTTGGAAACAAAAATAAAGTGAGAATTTCACTTAATGGTAACTCTAGACAGGACGATGTAAGGGAAGCCTGTGAAAGAATGAATACCATTTGTTAGCATCTGTCACTAGGCTTGCATGGACGTTGAGAATTATGCCACCTTTATTTTGCTCCTTCAATGAAAAAGGAAAACATGTGTTTGTGTATGTGTGTGTATGTGTATGAATGTGTGTCTATTGCAATAGGAAACAAAATTGTCAGACATCAGAAATTACATATGTAAAGAGAAACAAGAAAAAGTGCATTGAAGAATGCAGAAATATTGTTCTTTCAAAAGCAAAATAGTTAATTTTGAGCAAATATATCAGACATTAATCAAAAGGAACTGTAATTCAGTACGGCTTTGTTGCCATGAACACTAGAATTAAAGTACTTCTTACAAGCTCAGCTCATGAAAATGAATGATAGCTTACATAGTTTCAACATCAATTTTGAAAGAGGGGTGTTTCTTTCAGTTTTTAGTGCACAGGAGTGTTGGGCAATTCAATTTGTCTTTTTAGGATTAATCATCAGTTTTCATTCATTTGTTTGCCTACAGAGTTGGGGAAGCCGAGGACATACAGATAAAAAAAAGACTGAGGAAACATGGACCAGAGCCTGGAATTGATGCTTCAACATTTGGAGAAAATCATTCCTGCACCAACAACGTTGTTGTTGAAGGAGCGCAGAATTCTGTCACTCCAGCATTCTATTCACTAGAGAACTTAAATCATACCAATACATCAACTGCTTATGAATCAACTTCCCTCATTCTAAATCTGCAGGAGGATTGGCATCCAGAAATCTATGGTAAGAATTTTGCCTCATTTTTTAAGCTCCCTTTATTTTTGCCAATGAAATACATGCAGCAAACCTTCACTAAATTAAGCAAGCTGAGAGTTTTGTTCCAATAAAATCCATGATTCAAGGGACATATGTAGGGCTCATATAAGATTGCAGACAGCCAGAGATCCTTTTGGTGTAGGACCCACTCTCAGGATCATTATCGGAATACTTCATGCCTATATTGGAAAGGAGAGAGAGACGGGGCAGGGAGAAACACACAGACAGAAAGACAGATGAAAAAAGAGACAGAGGCAGCGAGAGCTAGAGGAGTAGAGAAAAGGGGAAGTGATGGAGGGGAAGAGTATAATGTCAGTGTGTAACCACTGGCTAAGTTGCCCAATTGTTTTGTTACATGATTCCTCTGCATTTGCGCACATATAATAATATGTGTGTATTCGAGGGTTAAAGGGTCGAGGGAAAGGGGAAGCCCGATGATCTTCACCATGGAATGGAAGAGGTTGGATTTTTGAAGAAGCGTCGGAGCAGTACATTAACTCTCCTTAACCACTGCACTACACCTGAGTGTAAACCTGTTTCAATATGCAGAATGGGAGAGGAAAGGAGTGTTTGGACAATATGACCAGTAGGAATTAAAAGATGCCTGAATGCAAGACCTCAGTACATGTGGCAAGATCATTTTCAGTGAGAAGGGTAGAGGTTTGGACAAACAGTTTGAGACTTTATAGAGTCAAGTCAAAGCAGCCTCTCATGACATATTATACAGATGAATAACTCGTTGGTTGTCATTTTATCCTGTAGTACTTGTTGGTTGTCATTTTATCCTGTAGTACTGCATCAGGGTTTTTCCAAGTCCGAGATAACACAAAATTTGTTGATGTCAAATATTTCTGCTTGCGGCTTATGGTTTAGTTGAACAATTATCAAGTGCTGCATGAAATAAGCTTAAAGGAAATGAATATGAAATATACTACAGGACATTGGCATTTATTTAAAGAGCTACCGTCAATGACAAAAAGTATGTATCCCGTGAATGTATGTTGTACTGTATGTAGGATAATTTAAGTGATATTGACATGAGAGTGCTCCCTGTTGTTGATTTACAGATACAGAGGTAGAGAAAGTATTCAAAGACAATATTTTATGTAAACGTTGGATGAAGCCAAAGAAAGTAAAAAATTTCAGGTATTATATTTATTGTATTCATGTTACTGTGATGAAAGTCCTACACAGCGTGTAAATATTGTACTTGTTTTCTTGTACCAACTTTCATCAAACATAATTGAAAAGTTAGGGAACAACACAGCATAAAAACTTTCAACTCATAAATAAATTTGACATGCTGATTCTTATTGACTGCCACAGCCATTCACCCTCATTCACCTCAAAGTCTTTTCTTCCAAGGTGAAATGGATTTCTTCATGTTTATGTTGTGTAATTTATTCCCAAATTTCAGTTAAAAACTTTTATACTTCATTCTGAATAACTGGTTCCCGTTTCTTAGTGTGTGTCTTCTTTGAGAGGCACTTCCACATTTCCTTGTGGATAGGGTTGAGACCAAGTGACTGAGATGGCCTTTCATTCTTCCCTCTGATTTGAGTTGTTTGCTAAAAAAACAAAAAATAAAACAAAACAACAAAGCAAAAAAACTTTGTTTGATAAGGTACCAGTATGACTGGTTGGTGTATCTCGTTAAAAAAAGATTAATTTTTTTTAGTCCCATTGACAGAGACATCTACAATCTGGCACCAGGCACAATGTTATGAAGGACTCATTGGTAAGATACACACACACACACACACACACACACACACACGCACATACTTCCTATACGCAAGTGAAAACCTCTCAAAAGCAAAGATGGATGTAGAGAGATTGTCCACAAGTCATCACTGATGCCCCTGAGACTCCTTGGGGTCATAGGATAGGCAGTGAAAATCAAGGCAAATTGTGAGGAATAAGAGAAGTGTGATTAATTCTGATACTCAATCCACCTTTGGATGCAATGAATCAAATTGATTTTCATACATTACTCTTTAATTTTAATTATTTTTCATCACATGCATGCCAACTAGTGTAATGAAATTTGGCATGCCAGTGCTGAAATAATTTGATTTATTGCATTTCTTGTCCCTTAAAGTTACATCCATATGTGTTTGTCTCACTCTATATATTATACTCCTGAAGGAAAAGCACATTGAAAAATGAATGTTTGTAATCAATGAGAAGAAGAATTGAGTCTATTATTTATTGTCTTTTCCAGATTTTAACAACAGTCTCATGAAAAACAGTGGTTCCAAGTTATACTTGCAGCAGTTCTATGCCATGTTTGTGAAACGTATGCTGCACACCTTCCGCAACAAACTCATCACTATCACACAGCTTATTGTGCCTTTGTTTTTCACAACAATTGGTATCGTTGTTGTGAAAACACTTCCATCATTCACTTCCATGCCATCATTCCGATTAACAGCAGATCAGTATGGCTCAACCTTCATTCCATATGCCAATGATACTCCTCTTACAGATAAGATTGGAAATTCCTATGCTGACCAGTTCAAGAAATATCCATCTATTGTACCAATTGATGTAAACAAAAGGCCTGGATTTATGCAAGATCCAAACGTTACTGAGTTCCTTATCAATGAGGGAGAGAAAAGCGTAAGTGATTACAACTTGAAGTTTATGTTTGCTGGTGAATACGACTCATCCGAAAGCAATGTTACCAGCGTAACAGCATTTTTCAACAACCAAGGATTTCATACAATCGCCATTTCCTTGGCCTCTGCATTTAATGGCATTTTCCAGTATCTTGTCAACAGCACTGATTATTCTGTTGAAACATACAACCATCCACTTCCTGCTCTACCAGTAAATGAGGTCTGTAACAAATATATATATTGTTGTTTTTTGTTTGTTTTTTTTGTTGTTTTTTTAAACATTTTTAAAGATCTTTTCTTGGAGGAATTAATCTTTTCTTGTCCAAATTAGACAGAAAAACATATTAAGAATGTTAGATATTGTCTCTAAAGAAGTTGAATGTTTTCAATCTCTAGGAGGGCGATGGAAGAGCAATTGCACTACATTACTGTTTAATGAAAGAATGGTTTTTAGTGCTTGTTACTCCCAGAATGGTTATATCACAACTTTTTCCTGTGTGATACAATGAAAGCCTAAGTTTTCCAGTAGACATTAGCCTGAAAGAGGGCAGAAAATTGAGAAAGTGAAGAAATAGATGAAAGATATACAAATACAATGTAAAGGTATTGATTTCAGAATTCCTTTCATGTGAATGATGAAGTTTTTAACTTTAACTACAAGCTAATTGCATGTACCATATTTTTTTGGACAATAAGCAGTGACTTTTTTCTCTGGCCTTTGACCCTATAGCTGTTTGTCTGGTGTGGTTAAGGATTTTTTTGATCAGTTGACTCAAATGTCAAATGCTCATTCTAAAACGTTGTAAATCTGGAACATGGTAGAATAAAAGGTGGCATTGAGAATGAGAATTCACACTTACCAGTGCTCATAATTCATCCTCCATGAAGACCATGTTTACATTGAAATCAACATTGTACTTTATGCGTCACTGAGTTTGTAACACATCAAACCTGGAAAGAAATTGTCAGAAGTTATCTACCAGTATTCTGATTCTCCCGAGTGCTATGACTTTTTAGTCCAGTGCAGCCTGACTTAAGACAGATTTTCTGGGGTTTTTTACAAAACAGGGGATGTGGCTTATACTCCAGAGTGACTTATTACTTATTGTCTGAAAATTATGGTCGTCTCTTAGCAAGAAGTATAGGATGGTTTTATTTATTATAAGTAAAATCACTTTTTTTTTCTTTCATAATACACAGAAGTAAACATTGTAACTTGCCAATATCATTTCATACAGATCAATGATGAACTCGGCTTTAAAGATCCGGAGGGCTTCATTATTGGCTTCGAAATGGTTTTTGGCATGGCTTTTCTGGCGAGCAGCTTTGTCCTTTTTCTTGTAAATGAACGTTCTGTGAAGGCCAAACATGTTCAGTTTATCAGCGGTGTCCATCCCCTCAACTTTTGGCTCTCCACATTTTGCTGGGATCTCATCAATTATATGATTCCGTGCGTGCTTATGATCCTGGTCTTTGTGATATTCTCTGTGGATGAATACCTGGAAGATCTTCATTGGTTAGAGCTTATTCTCCTTTTCCTTCTGTATGGCTGGTCTATTTTGCCATTTATGTACCTGTTCTCTTTTGCCTTTCAAGTGCCAGCCACAGCATATGTGTGGATCACCATGTTCAACATCCTGACCGGTAATAAACTGTTGTGAACTATTTCAGCTCCATGTGTTTTTCTTTCTCTATTTTATAAAATTATGATGTCCAATATAAAACTTTCTTTCTGTATGATTCTGTCTGTCAATTTTAAATCTCTCTACATTCTGCATAGTTGCCAACTGTTCCGTATAATACGGACTTGTTCCGTATTTGCCGTCAGGAGTCCGTAAGTCTGTATTCAACGTTGAAAATCCATTTTCTGCTTTTTCCGGATCGTTGCAGTGAATATCCTGATTTTTCGGTGGAATCGGACATCCAATTCACAATATGTAACGATCATCGTGCTATCTGTTGTGTACAGTTATTTCGGATATTTATACAGTGAACCGAATGTGTTCTTATGTATTTTTATAGCTTCTTCCTGGTCACATTTAAGCGATAAGCCGTGAGAGAATTTCTCCATCATTGTGCCTGGATTACCAGTCCTTCCGATCTTCCTTATTTTTGTGGAAGTCTGTACATTCTGAAAGTTCCGTATTACTGCCCACCTTACTAACTCAATCCGTTATAAAAAATGCGTCACGGTAGACCTCCGTGGGGAAAAAAAGACCCCAACTCCTCCCCCAACATCAAGCAGAAAACCATGTTTTGTTCATGGTTAATAATAATATACATGTTATATTCAATACAATGTTACGTTTACGCAGAGAGAGAGACACAGAGAGACAGAGAGAGAGAGAGAGAGAGAGAGAGAGAGAGAGAGAGAGAGAGAGAGAGAGAG
>JAOYNN010156919.1:0-11157 GCA_025770095.1 Goniobranchus kuniei | reverse complement strand
AAGAAGAAGAAGAAGAAGAAGAAGAAGAAGAAGAAGAAGAAGAAGAAGAAGAAGAAGAAGAAGAAGAAGAAACATTGTCGAAATATGAAAAAACTTAAATACTCTAACATGTCAAGAGATACAGTGAAAGCCTTTTTTATTATTTTTTCTTTAAAGGATGGGCGATTTGGGGATTTAAGGGAGACAAGCAAAATTCTAAGCAGAGATTGCAAGAATAGAAATGAATCGAGAAAGTAACCCAAGAAGGGAAATAATCCGAAAAAAGAACCAAAGCAAAGAAAATAGGATTCAGCTTAAAACGAGCTGCTACAGGGCTCTCGGTGGGCGAAATCCGTGAACAAGACCTTTTCAGTGGGACCACCCGGTGGATGCCTCAGATGGCTCTAGACTGATAAGATTTCGATCAACCCTTTTGACAGGTACGCCATTCCTTGCACCACAAATCCCCCTCCACTCCCCCTGAACCCCGGTTCTCATGCCTGTGGGTTGGGATTAGATTGTCACTCCTATCTTCCCTTTTCACATTCTTTTTATTCTCTATCTGTTTAGCTTGTCCGGATCATTGAAATGAAATTCAGGATCACAGATGGCTGAGAAAAGGATAGTGTAAAGGGGCATGAATATTCACGAGCTCATACATTCAAATGGAGTGGTTTGAACAGAAAGTGTCATGAGAAAAGTAAAGACTTGTTTACGGAATGCTGTCCCTTCTTCTACATTCCTAACTTCCAATCGTAATGATGTTATATCTTGGAAGTATCAAACATGTTGAATAGTAGCTTTGGTACAACATTGTACAAACAAGCCAATATCAGGCAATCTGTAAAATGGTCAAGACAAGAACCTATCCATAAATTAATGTTTTAATTTGTTTATGTTTGCCAAGATATCATAATTATTATTATTCTTTAGGTGCCGTGTCTGAAACAGACATTTGCAGGCGTGATAGAACAAAGGCGTATCATAAAAATTCTACTTTTCAGGAGGAAGTAAAAACTTTTTTTCCAACAAATTATGCACGAGTTCAACTTTTGCATGAATGTTGTTTGCACCCCAATACAGACGACAGAAGTTTAAGAAAGAAAAAAAAAGTTATCTACATTAATTTTTGAATTATTGACCAAACGCCCTTGTTCGTGTCGCAATTTCATGGACCAGGTGGCGTAAAACCTGATATTCCTTTGGCTTTCCGAGATTGACTGTAGAAGAAAGGCATAACATATTATGATAGCCTTTGGACCTGATGTTCTTACAGCTGGGGGCCATTTTGATATGATGAACCTAAATTTGATGTAGTGTGAGCATGAAAAATGTTTAAAAGTTTGTAAAATACATTTTTGAATACATTTAAGCATACAAGACGTTGAAGAATGCTGTGAATTTGTTATTGTCTATTTGTTTAATTGTTTACTTGCTATTTTCGAGATGAAATAGTAATTAGCATGTTTTTTTAATGTTGAAATTGTCTGGTCATATATTTGGAGTCGGAGCTTTTAATTATCTCTCAATGTTTAAACCTTCAAGAAATTCTCAAATGTGTGTACATCAGGTTAAAGGCGTTTGCATACTCATCAAATAATGCATGACTAACATTTAAACAAGATGTAGATCGGAAGGAACGTAATTGGGGTCAAGAAACGAATTTAAATGTAACATTTTATTTTTAAATCCTTAAATATCTTATGTGTAATACTGTTGAACCAATAAGAAATGATTTACATTACTTCACAAAAATGGCAGTGGACAGGCCAAGAAAAAGTCTTTTGAGCATTTGCTGATGTTTCTTATTTGAATGGCAGAACATTTACATTAATTCACTCACTTGTCTATACGAGATTTATAAAAAAAATAATGAAATGCACTCTGGCTTATGTTTCTTTTTACACAAAACAAGAAGATCTTTTTTTTTTTTTAATTTTTTGTCAGCAGAAGTAGGTAGAACGGATTTGTAAAGGAGAGTCAATTCAATGTGTTTTGTATTTGGCAGTGGATGGGATTTCTGGAACTTCTTACAAAGACTGAGTAAAGTACAGTTTTGAGTGTAGTAGTAGTAATATTTCAGGGACGCTGTAGCTCAGTGATAGAGTGTTGGCCATCTGACTGAGATGCAGCAGATTCGATTCTCTCTATGGGCACATGCATGTTTTTCTTCATTCGAGGAAATTTAACCCATGATGCTTCATTTGACCCAGGTGAAAATGGGTACAGTTTTGGCAAGAAAGGTACTCTACTATAGACGAGCATAGTATTCAGACAGTGATGGATAATACATCCGTCAATATTCGCTTCAAGCTATAGAAACCCGGATAAGCTAGGGCCCAGTGAGCCTATTCACCTCGGAAAGACTACAGAGTAATATTTCACCATTTCAGATTGGCCCTTACTTAAACCACATTGTCGTTAGTTGGGCATTTGGATTCTTTCATACCTTACATCATTTCAGGGTTTTTTTCAGTTTTGTTTTGTTTTTGAAATCCCCCAAATCCCTTGACAATAACTGATGGCTTTGTACTGTGACGTGGAGCTTATGGTAAGCCTTATTAGAGCAGTTCATTTCTCAGTTGAATCAATGACCACAAGAGGAATGCTCACTTGCTCAATCCTTGGGTGTACATCTCTTTCATCGAAACATTACACAAATAATACTTAAAAGTCATAGAGCTGTTTATGAATAGTACACTGAGAAAATATTTATTTCTATCCTGGTCTCTTTAGCTATAAGAAGAAAGGTAAATTTCTTCTTTCTCCTTTCTGAGAGACTATCAAAAGGTTTGACAAATAGAACCAATCTCACTGGACCCTCTAGCTGCAATAGCTTCATTTCAGATAAATTTTGGGTACTCTCCTGTCTAATGATCACAATTGAAAAGTTATAATTACATGTATTTAGTTTCCTTTTGAAATAATATAGTCCTTCATTAGACTTTGGTGTATTTACAACAATTTGAAGGTAAAAAACAATAGCTGAACCTCAGCTTTCTTTAGTATTTTTTCACCAAGGATTTAAATTCCTTGGTGCCATCCACAATAAATCTATGTTCTCTGTTTTCTGCTTCTTTGCACCTTTGATCTCACCCGCCCAGTTTATAACACCCTAAACATTGATGGCACTGTTCCTCTAACCTTTTATAAAACCTGATGTTGACTTCGTAAGAAAAGATGCTTTTGTATATTAGAATACTTGCAACGATTTTGTTCTCAGTTTGTTTTCTTTGTACAAGTTGTCTTTTTTTTATATATATCAAACTCCTGACCACGACTGTCCCTTCTTATTTCCATCTGGCAATACTGGGATTCTGTCCTCGAAAAGGACTTGGTTGACACAAATTATTCTGTCCTTTTTATTGTTGATATTATATCCAAGTTCTGGTGTTTTTCTTCCTTTGTCTGAAGTTGGAAACCTTTGGGTGATGATTTTTCAAGAGCTGTTCTTACAGATTTGTCAGTTATTGAAGGGGCATCCAAATAGAATTTGTACATGCAACTTATTGTCATGATCAACAAGATATTAATAGATGACACTACTGTCCCGTCTTGAGACACCTATGAGTAAGTTGTTGTGTGGATTTTCAAGAAGATGAAGCAAGTAGGACTAAGTATTCACCTTGTTTTTTATAAATCCCCTAATGCCAAGGAGAAATCAAAATATATCTTTTCTATTTCTCTGATGTGAAAATATTAAAGACACATTAACATCAGATTCTGGGCTACTTGGGATGATAGCAATTTTGTCACACACCTTCTTTATTTGCTTATGTTAGTTATGGGGTACATAACTGTTGGCGCAGATATGCTGATGGTGATAGGATCCGGAAAAGGTAACTGATTGGCATTTCTCATTTCGATCAAATGAGAATTATCGGTGGTTTGACCAACTGACAAAGGTTCATCAAAATTGCAAGGAATCGATGATATTTAGGGGCATCTACAACATCTGAACCCAAAAGAAAATCAGCATCGTAAATAGACTGCAGTATAAGAAAGTCCTCAGCCGCACTCTCCGATAAGTATATTGTCTGAAACTTTAAACAGCATTGTATGAAAACAATTTCTACTCCGTCACAAGAAGTTGTAACACTCTTATACACTTAGACGACAAACTACACATACATATTGATTATCCTCTTTAGTATTATATGAATGTAGAATTTATCTTGATGTCAGTGTTGCCATTAATGAAAATTAAAACATCAAGTTGAAATATTTGCTTTAATGACAACATTATTATTTATCAGCACTGTCATCTTAGGTGGCCCGGTAGCTCAGTTGGTAGAGCGGCTAACTGCCATGCGAGGTGGCCCGAGTTCGACCCCCAGCCGGGCAGCGTTTGTTGTTTTTTTTCAGGGCCCCCTGTTCACCCAGCAGTATAAATGGGTAGCTAGGTCTCTCTAGACTTGGCAGAAGTAAAGTTGGAGTGGAAAGCAATGGCAAAATACCACATTATGCCGTATGCCTAGTATAATTAGAGCTCTACCCTAATTCCCCTATACTCAGTCATGGGTACGGACTAACTTTACTTTACTTTACTTCATCTTCCCTGTTGTTATCATTATTATTATAATGACTGCCTGAAGTGAAATTGAAAAGAGATTAACTCATCTGGTCAGATGAATCCCATCTCGGTTGACTGGTAACATGAAGTGTTAGTAAAGAAAATGAAAACAGTGTTATCTCTCCAGAAATTGGTAGAAAGGTGACCAGCTCGTTAATGTAAACAGCCTATAACGGTACTCGTGTACATGCCACAGCATGTACTAACGGATGCCATCTTCGGGACGATCAACGGTACAGCAGCGAGCCTTGAAATTTATTGTCGAAACAAGACAGTTATAAGCCATCTTGACCGTGCCTGGGCTTTCTGCTCAGTTTAGTGTAACACGAATTGTTGCATTCCTTATTTTTCACGCTGAATTTGCTCTCAATTTAAATATCAAGTAAGACTGAAAACAAGATTCAAAATTAATGTTTAACTTTTGGCAAGTGTTTTGGCGTATCATTCATTAAAGTAGCAATTGGGCATCTTCCTTTAGCCAATTCTGTCCTGAAACAAGGGCATATCAATTGATACGCCAAATTAAAACATACCCAGAGGGCAGAACATATGATACGCCTCTGTTGCAAGACGAACAATAGTTAACTCTTTGATACGCCTTATCTTTAAACTCAACTCATGATCTCAGTTTTACTCATATCGACATAACTTTTATTTACCCTATACCCTAGGTACAGGGGATTACTTAGCTCAAGAGAAGTACAAAGCCATATCATATGATACGCCTGTGTTCTATCACGCCCGCGATATAAATGATCAGCGACATCTTTTATCATCGTAAGTCATACAAACATTAGACCTCTATTTTATAACACTCAATATCAATGTTACATTTAATAAGATATTTGAGTGCATATTACTCTTATGACAGTTGTGTCTAAAAACTGAAATGTTAAAGAATTGCTTCTGTAAGGGAATTTTTCATGCATATTCAATTTAACAAAATATATATATATATTTCATAGATTTACCATGCTCTCTCAATATTGATACCTTTCGGTAAATGTTATGTACATGAGAATGTTTTATCAATAAGTCACAGATATTGCAATGTTTTAGTTATATTTGGCCCTTGTTACTGAATTATTCACTTGGAATTAAGAAGAGACTTTGGAAATGAAATATTTAAGGACAGGCTTTTTGTAGGCTAGTGGTAATTCCTGAGTTCCCCTTTCCATCAAAATTAATCATACAGTCATCTCTGAGCCTGGGTGAAGTAAATCTGATTTTTTTTTTTTGTTCTTTAAAAAAAAGAATACTTTTTTCCTTTGCCTTTTTTCTGATAATATTTAAAATATCACTTTCAAGTGGTTACATCTAACATTAACAAACAAACATGCAAAGAAAATTGCTGTAGCAATTTTGGAAAAGCTGAAAGAAAGAAAAGGAAACTTGATTCCAAATTGTTTCTTGATAGAAGATGGCAGGAAAGACTATGATTTTCTGTGCAAATGTCTTTTAATGATGGCCTAATAATAGCTTTTCTTATTTCTTGAAGCTTTCACATTTTGCTTGTGCATATTTTATTCACCTTATGTTGTGTTTCCTCTGTGTATTTTATGGAAAGTACTATGCTTTTATCAGTACATGTAATTTTATTCTAGTAGGATTTCATTTCTTGTTTGAGGTTTTACAGTTAATTATACTGAAGTCGTGGAAAGTCCATGACCCAACAATATCTGAATAAGACAGTTACATGTTCAAACTATGGGTACTATAAATTTTGGACTGTATGATTCACCAAAGCACACACACTGAATTTGAACAGAATCATAACCATTTCCACACATAAGTCATACTGGCGTACACACTACAAAAATAAAGTGAAGAGTTTGTGAAAACTTTTGCAGCACCTCTACCATCATTATCACCATTGTCCTCATCGAACTCATTGAAAACTTCAACCAGTATCAGAGTTAGAGAGAAAAGCAAAACCATTTCCTCGCCCATCATGTCACTCACACCTGCTTTGTTGTCAAGTTGCTTTCTTCTTGATAGAAGATAACAGTTGGTGCTTTTCTGTTATGACAACTGTCATGTACTAAGCCTATAGGTTGAGAAAACATCAAGTCATGTCATAGTTGAAACTCAGATTGAGTATACAGTGTGGGTTTTTAAAAAATTATTATTGAGGTATTTCAAATTTGAACAACTCAAGAACAATGTAATACATCATCAAACTGTTTCTTGCTATATGAGCAGTATTTATTAAAATTTTGTTTGATATCAGTTTTGACACTGTGCACTGTTTGGTACTGAGCTATGAAGTCATCAGTAAAAGGGGGCAATTTAGAAAAAATTCCCATCATTTACTTTGGCTTTATCCGAATGTTTCTCAAAAGTTTATATCATTTAACAAGTCAGTCTAAGGATATCACCAGGACAATCATTGAAGCAGGCTACAGGATTAGTCACTCAGCCTGTAATCGTGTCATGGATGCATAAGATAGTCAGTAGGAAACTCGGTCTATTCCCGTATAAACCCCGTCTAGTGCATGCATTGGAGTAATGTGATTTGTCAGCGCGAGTTGATTTCACACAGCAAGTTCTTGGCAGACGACCCATTAGAAACAATACCTTCTCTGAGGAAGCACCTTTTGCACGTCCGGGCATGTACACAACACAATGTTTGATATTGGGGTAAAGAAAAATCGAATGAAGTTATCGAGTATCGTAACTCAACAGAAGTCAGTCTGGTGTGTGCTGACCAGGGAAAGAGTGGTCAGCCTTTCTTTT
Organism: Goniobranchus kuniei; assembly: GCA_025770095.1. Classification (NCBI taxonomy): domain Eukaryota; kingdom Metazoa; phylum Mollusca; class Gastropoda; order Nudibranchia; family Chromodorididae; genus Goniobranchus; species Goniobranchus kuniei. The sequence continues at coordinate 3,869 of JAOYNN010156919.1, read as the reverse complement.
CTGATGATACGACAGTAACAACAACAATTTATCTGGCCATGTTAGAATCATAAGGGGATCTTCAAGTAGATGACATTTGACCCAATATCCTCTTCCAACAGGATGGAGCACCCCCTCATTGAAGTTTGAATATGAGGGAATTTTAAAATGAAAAATACCCCAACCGATGGATTGGCCGAAATGGTCCAATTTCATGGTCCCAGAGATCACCTGATTTAACCCCTTGACTTTTTTGGGAGGGACATGTGAAGAGCATGGTGTTTAGAACCCCTGTGAGAGACATGGGTCACCTGAAGACAAAAATAAGAGAACCCTTCACTCCATCACCTTACTTATGCTTCAGATGAAGACTTGGGACAAACTGGAGAGATAATTGTGTCTTGTTATTCAAAATCGTGGTGGTCACATGGAACTTTAAATCTGACGATCGTGGAATTGCGCAATCGCAAAAAAGGTATCAGAAAAATATTTAATAAATTTGGATTAATTTGCTGAAAACCAAATCGATGTAGTTATAGCTGTTCTTGAGTTATCCAGGTCTGAAATGTGTCAATAATTAAAATACACACTGTATGTTATTATGAAAATCACTTGGAGTAATAATTACACAATCTACCAAAGTGATCCATTAACACTTTAACACAACTTTCCCAAATTAGCAACATCTTTGTTTAAGCTGTTTAAAAGCTTTCAGCTATGGGTAAAGGTGAGACGTATGGTCCAAATTTTGCTGTACTTAGAATCTGTTTGTGTATCGAAGCATGGGAAATGAACAGCTATCAAGAATAATGATGCATTGCTTTCCACTTTTAATGACTGTCCCTGTACTCTGAACGAAGTGGCATGCTTTGTTTTGTTTTTTTAACACAAGCTCTTTGCTTTATTTTCGCTTATATTTTCTCTCCATCTTTTAAACTCACAAGCTTTAACACCCATACAGTGTTCTTTAAAAATCTTATCTCTGATTCTCCTCTTGAGCCTAATTATCTGTTCCATGTACACTCGTATTCATGGATTCTTTTGTTTGTTTTGCTGGGTTTTTTTTACTTGTGTTTAAAATGGCCATAACCTATTTGCCAAACCATGCAAGGGGATTGTGTGCCTCACAATGTTTATGAACCTTTATCAACCAGAACTGTCTTTAACACATATGACTTGCAGGTTTTTAGTAGGTCTAGGCATATATTAAAAGAAAGAATTTAAAGACCTTTGCCATTTTGAATAAGAAAATATATGAAAAATTTAAATTTAAAATAATCTCTTTTTACATCTTGAATTTTCTGATATGGTTTCAGTTTTATTCTCAACCCAATTTGATTGACAGTTAGATTGATCATGATGTGCTAACTTATTAAAGAAATCAAGATTTGTATATTGAATTATGAAATAAAGAGCATGTAATTTGTGAGGACACTTTATTTTAATTTCAGGCTGACTAATTTTTCACTGAGATAATCAAAAGACAAAACATTTTGTTTTGTTTTTTTTGCAGTTGACCAGGAAGAATCTGATGGCTAAAAATTTGAAACGGCTCCGAAGGCAAATTGACAGGAAAAGCGGGAAAGAAGAAGCTCAGAAATATCCTTGTCTAGCATGTATTACTCTCATGTCCTAAAGTCTAACAATAGAAGTGCAGAAGAAAACAAAAACAAATGCAAGACACAACACAAATACATTCTTTCTTTACAGACTTGGTCATTTTCTTTAAGGTTTCTTTTAGTTGGCGTTTGTGCTCTTGTACTTATTGGCTGCTTCTATTTCTTAAATTTCAGGTCTGCTTCTTCCAGCATATTTTTAAAAGTAATATATCAGTTTTTATTAATTTGCGAGTGAATTGATATGTAGGCTACTTTTGGTCTCAGTAATCTATCCTCAGTCCTATAACCTTATTGATTTGGGCTACATGTTTTGGTGTTCTATGAACATTTCATAACATGCTAGGACACAAAAACAGACTTATAAATTCTGGTTTATAGCCTTTAAACAAATCAATGGATTCATCAGATGTCATAAACACAGCATTCTTTACCAAAGTCTTACCCAAAGATATTTGTGCCATTGTTGATTGAGTATTGCACATGCCAGTATTAAAACTGCAGCGGAATATAGCAGTAGCACACACCCTGACCTCAGGTACCCAATTTAGTAAAAGAAAAAACCCTCTTAGGAGGAGACAGTGCACACCCAAACTAATGAGCAATAGAAGTAAAAATTGCCAAGTAAATAACAATAAATTCTTCTCCTATCGGCCTTCAGTCAGTCACTCAACGCCATCTTGATATACATCTTTGTTATGGTAGGCTAAGGTTGCTGTCATTTTCGTGGTATTCCAAAAATTATAATTTTTACTCACAGTCTTAAAAAATGTATTCGCACATTACCTAACACATAACATATACAATGATTCAACTCACAATGAAAACATCATTTTGCTTTATTCAAAAAAGATAAAAATAGGCAAGCATTATCAAAACAATGCTGGTCATAACCAGCGAACTGTCATTATGAGTGAATGTTCATATACTGACACAGAGAAAATGTACATTAAATTCATCTCATGTGAACAGGGGGTATGACTGTATTAATATTTTCACTTACCATACACGTGAATTTGTTCTCTGTGCCTCAAATGGCTCAGCCATGTGGGTTTGGTTGTTGTTTTTTGTTGTTTTGGGGTTTATTTATTTTTGTTTGGTTGGTGATTTTAGTGGCCCTGCTTCGAGGTGTTGCTTTGGAATTAAAAAAAACAACGTTTGTACCATTCACAGGCAATTTTTGAGAGTTTTAAATCTTGGAGTCAGACCAACTGTCAGTCAAAACTGAACTGAATGAGAATGATGCAGAACTGGTGAAATGGGTATTCCAAATAATGTTTCTAGGATTAAGTACTTTTTAAAAACCTTTTCCAGGAGGAGGAGGTTTATTTCTTATCCCAATAGGGTCTACAAATCATGTTAGCCTCAGTGTCTTTCTTCTATTGTATCATGCTCAATCCTTTCTTTGTTCTCTTCTTCTTTTGCTTTAGGGACAAACATTAGCTCATAATTGGGGTTTACAACATTTTTTCAGGTTTATTCTTACCCTAAACCAGACTTAATTGGTTACAAGTTTTACACCGTCTCACTTGTAAAATCCCCATTCTAGAGCATGGCTTATGTTGGGCAGGAAAAAAAGTAACTTAATCACATTCTTGCTCATAAGGAGGTTGATGAGTGTATGCTCCATATTGTTGACTGACAAAAGGCTGATAGTTTATCTGCCTTAAATTTGTGTCATCATGTTGTGGTGGTATGAGAATGTATGTCTTATTTGTCTAAGCTATATTGTGAGAAGTTATTATATTGCTTACTATATTATATTATATTGAAACTTTTATTTATTCAATAGTATTCTAGTTGTTAGCCTGGATTTCTAGCATTGTTGTTGTCTTTCTGTCTACACGTGGGTTTATCCTTACGTACTTGTGTCTGTGTGTAAATTATCTGAGATGCTCTGAATGGTTGCCTGTGATTGTCAGTGTGTCTACAGGTATTATGCCATTCTGTAACCCCCGTTTTCATGTGTTTAATAGGCGTGCATGTTGATCATACGTGTGTATACTGGTTTTTGTGTTAGCATTGGGTGTCCACGAGTTCTTTATTGTGTGTCAGTGTTACTGGGTACTTGTTCATGTATGCCTGTTTGTCAACTTGAGTAATAAGCGATCCTCTGTCCATACATATCACTTGTTCCTTTGGTATGTCTGTTCTTATGTGTTTATGTCCTTAATTGTGACCTTACGCTATCTGCATGGGGTTTTGTGTCTGTACAGCGCTTTAAGACGTCCGTGTAAAGCACTATATAAATAAACTTATTATTATTATTATTAT
>JAOYNN010156697.1:0-11160 GCA_025770095.1 Goniobranchus kuniei | reverse complement strand
AGCTTCTGAAACTACTTTGGAGAGTCGAGTCCACCCTTGGTGCCAGGAACATTGCTTTGAATATTCTGGTCAGTATGCAAATTTGCGTTGACACAGACGATCAAGTTGACATTTTACCGGCCAGCCTTTTTTGGTTGGTTCCCCCCACCCCCGCCTCATTCCCCTAAAATGACAAACCAGCGTACTAGTGTCTATACTCAGGGTCTAACAACCATAATAGTCTATAATTGTGAATGTAATCTAGTATTGGTATCACGTTTGATGATACGAGGCAGAATCGGATTGAAAAGCGCTTCCCTCTCCAGCTACTGATTGGGTCTCGACCTGCTGCTTTTGTACTTCCTTTTTGAATTCAAGCTTTTTTCCCCTTTCTGTTAAGATGATCAGCCGGCCTGTTCAAGAAAAAAAACCCACCTGGACATCTGGTTAAACCACCCCTGCTACACAGGCCTACCAACTCTAGATTTCTAAGGTCTTCTGATTTCTGCATACTGGGATGCTGGATGCCCGGATCATCATTTTTAACTTCACTTCCGTAAAGGCCATTTCCGGCAAACCAGCAGCTGAGAATTCCAATGCTTTAGATCAGTTTCCAATGAGGGAAAAAACAAACATTTTTTTTTTAAAAAGGGGGTGGGGGAGGGGGGATTCGGGAAATGTGAGGTTAAAATTATAATTTTTTTGCTAGTAGGTTGAAACGAAAAAAAACCCCGGAGGTTCCAGAAAAACCGGAACAGGTTCCATCCCTGGCTAAATCGTACCTTTTGTTGCTGTGACCTCTCTGCACTCATCAGCAATTTTGTCTACGTCCCTATTGGTGGCAGATATACGGCATGCTTGAGGCTGCATGGGTCAAGGAAGTGAAATTGTGATTTCTTTGAATGTGATGGAGATCAATTCTCTTGTCTAGTGGGTGGACGAATAGTTTTTGTATTTTTGTGTGCATCTGGGTGAGTGAAAAGTTTGTCACATCATGGTTACGAACGAGGTTGGTTGGGATATCTTAAGATTCCTAGACAGTTTCCCTGGTTGGTGATTTTCATATAATGTTATGATCACAACCTCAGTTCTGGTAGCAATTAAGCTAAAGTATGTTTGTTAATTTGCCCTCCTGTTAACAGTCAAACTCTTACAACTATTGTCACTGGCCACTGGAGCCAGCATTAATTAATTAAAGGCAATTAAACATTATATCATTTTTACATATTGGTTTTAATGTTGATACCTAAACTTTCATACAATTCATTTAGATTGACTGACAGGTTATCCATAAGTTTACGTCTACATGCCTTTGCTGTGACCATTTCGTTATTCTTCTTTCTTCCCTACTCCTTTTAAACTATCCTTGAGTTTAAATGGATATCTTGTGTGCCGGCTTCTGTTGTGTGTCAGTGATTTGCCTTACCTGCTGAAGCACTTTATAGTTAATTGAACTGCCATGTGGCACTTAACTTGTCTAAAAGTGCACATGCGCGCACTAATGATTAATAGAGTTGCCACACAGCACTTGATTTGTCTTTGAGTGCATAAGCATTTATTAATTGACAGACCTGCCACATAGCACGTTAAGCTCTACTGATCACTCTCTCACGACACGCACACACACACAAACCATGACAATCATCACAATAAAAATTCCACTTGGCATAATGTATAGTGCAGATTCTGACCTTTCTTATAGAATACATGAACATCTGAAACATGTAATTTCAGTTAAGGTTCCACTTTGAAAAATCCGTTCACACTCATCTGATCACTCATGGTTAACAGATCTATGTGTCAACTGTTCTAACAGTTAAGAAAAAAGCAGGTAGAGGAGGTAGAACTTGAAGATATGGTAAATTAGGTCGAAATATGAGGGTTGTCCCACGAAAAACAGGAAAAAGGCCATAAGATTAATTTTTGGGTTGATTCTTATAAAAATATAAGACAGATTACCTTGGTTACTGCATTATTTTTCAATGTAAGCACCGTCGCGATCGATGCATTTTTCCAATTGTAAGACCAGGGAGAAGATATCCTGCTTGATAAATCTCCGTCAAGAGAATGCAGCCAGTCTCGCACAGTCCCCACTTAGCACCATCTGTTTATCATCTTTTCTGACCAATGAAGTGCTTCGCAGGGACTTAATTCACCGATTAACGAACAGCTTGTGAAGGCTATGTGAGACTGGCTGCAGTCGCTTGACAGAGATTTCTTCAAGCAGGACATCTTCTCGTTGGCCCAGGATAGGAGAAATGCACTGGTCGCAACGGTGATTACATTGAAAAATAAAGCAGAGGTAACTCTCAGGGAAGGAGAGGATCAGAAGCAGCAGTAAGAGCAAGAATAAATGCAACCTGGCAGAAATGGAGAGACCTATCTGGAGATATGTATGTTAAACAAAGTTGTATGTGTTAGTAATAAGACCTGTAATGTTATATGGTGCGGAGTGCTGGAGAACAGCAGTAAAAAAAAAGGACAGATCCTTTAAACAAAAGAATCAAAGGAATAACATGGAGAGACAGAGTGAAGAACGAAGATATCAAGAAGGAGTTAGGTGTGAACAGTATAAAAGAAAAAGGTAGACGAATCAGACTGTGATGGTACAGACATATTATGAGGCAAAATGATGACAACCAAGTTAAAACAATACTGAAGATGAGAGTAGAAAATAAAAGAATGAGGGGAAGACCAAAAGGAAGGTGGATGGACCATATCCAGAAAGATCTATAGGAGCTGAGCATCACCCTCCATGACACTCATGACAGAATGCTGGAGATCTAGAATTAGCACCGCTGACTCCACCTAGTGGGAAGCAAAAAAGCGAGGAAAGATAGACAGATATAGTATAATCATGAAGAAATAGTAAAAATAGTAGAAAAGGTAACACTTGAAGAACTGGTCAAAATAGGTAGAAGTCGTAAAAGCAAGAAGAAATGACAAAAGCGGGCAGAAGTGGTAAAACTTGAAGAAATGGTCAAAACAGGCACAGGTAGTACAAAAAGAAATATAAGACAGCTTGAAGAAATGGCAAAAGTTGGTAGAAGTAGTAACATTTGTAGAAACGTTAAAAGTAAGTAGAAGTAGTATAACTGAAGAAATGTTAAAAGTAAGGAGAAGAAGTACAACTGAGAAAATGTTAAAAGTAGCTAGAAGTAATATAACTGAAGAAATGTTAAAAGTGGGAACTAGTAAAAGCTACCCTGAACTGAGTATAACTATCACCTTTAACCACACAACATACCTGTTTCACCTGCGCCTGCAGAGTAGCCTGAGAATTTCCAGATTCTTCATCTGTACTTGAGCTTTCCCCACTCTCCGTTTCCCTGACAACAACACCATGATGGGAACTCACTGACTCAGCTCTTGATCTAGAGCAGGAAATTATGTAGACATGTGTATTAACACCATCCTTAAGCTGAGTGAAAGCACTGGACATACAACATGAAAAAAGGAAGCCCTCATCAGACTTATACACAAGAATCTAGAGAAGAACTTGATGTAGATACCTATTTAGATGATCCTCAAGCTGATTTAAATACGGAAAATTAAGCATGGAGAAGGAGCCCTCACAAACTCGGATACGAATCTAGAGCTGGAGATTATGTAGTCACATTTTAAAATCACATTCAAGCTGAGTAAACATTAATTTAACATGAAGAAGGAAGCCCCCAACTCAGAGGCTTGGATCCTGTTCAAGTCTTATATCATGGTGATTGGAAGACTTTGCATCCAATCATTAACTACGCGTAAATTGGACAAAGCCCTGTAGTACCGTAGCCTCAAGCCGCATCTGATGGCTGAATGGTTAAGGCTAGGCCTGTTCATAATCGATCATACTAATTGAATAGTTTGATTATCACATGGACATGCGTTAATCGAATAGTCTAAATGTTATTTGATTGTCGCATCTCTTCTAGCACAGCAGTCCTGTCTCCTTCGATCGTCTCGGCCTAATCGACGATTGCTAATTGACTAATACTATTCGACTATACTATTCGATTAACGCCAAGCCTAGTCCATGATAACTGACGGAAGAACCTGTCTCCTCTGGCTCGGACGAGTCTAAGTGTCAAAGGCTGAACACTACTCAAACAGGATACCTCAATCGGGGAAAGAGGTGGGGGATGTGCTGCATAGCTATTCAAAGATTTCAGGCACAGACTTCTCATTACATGTAATGAGAAGTTTGTGGTTTAAGGACACTAGCGTGGCAGAGAAAAGACAGTCGTTCTGTTTCAAGTCAGCTGTTCAATGGCTCCATGTAGGCCTAGAGCTAGGCAATAGAAGGCAAGCATTTGCTGCAGTTTCTCCTACATTTAAAAACTGGTCTTGAAACCTAGCTCTTTGGCAAATAGGCTATCTTTGATGTTAGTCAAACAATGATACAACATGATAAAAGTTTTTTTTTTTTAAATTTGTCAAATCAGTCAGCTTTCCATTGCATTATATAGAGTTCTTTATGAGAGTAAAAAGATGTATGTTATGCATTCCGATCATTGTACGGGAATGTGTGAAGTAAAAATGCAAAAAGATGTATTATTATTATTATTATTACTATTATTATTATGTGGTCAACACTAGGCCTAGGGTCAACCATATACTAGGATATTAATCGATTAATCGATTAGTTGAGCTGAAAATCAATTAGTAATCGATTGCTAAATCTTTCAATTATGCACAGCTCTAGTTAACCCTGCTGAGGTAAATGCCATCAAATCCTGTGCGTGTCCTCCCTCCTGAGCCCTGCGCAGGCCACCAAAGCGGGACGCCCCGCTCCTTCCTTTGAAAGACACAGGCCATCAAAATTAGACAGTGACCGTGACCGTTTTCAATGGAAAATTTCTAATTCCATTCAAGGAAATTGACCGGGAAATTATATTTCAAAAATTAAAAAATTACATTGCTAACTCGGGTCATATAAAGTAATCTAATCAAGCTGAATTGGTTCATAGGGCCAGAGCTTATCCTGGTTTCTATGGCTTGAAGCGGACAGTGACAGACTTTATCCATCACTCTGAATAGGATGCTAGTCTATTGCAGCAGAATACTTTTCCAGCAAAGCTGTACCTATTTTTACATGGGTCGAGTGAAGTTACAGGGCTAAATTTTCTTACTTAAGGAAAAAACTCATATGTCTGTAGTGAGATTTGAACTTGCTGTCAACAGGCTAACACTCTATCACTGAGCTACAGTGCCCTGTAGTTCACACAAAGGCAGTTTATAAAAACCCTCAATGAAACAACAAACAATTTGTCAAGTCAGAAGAAGTTTGAGAAGAGGATGATGATAGCCACTTACTTCACAGGCAAAGCCTGTGGTTTAAAAACAGCTCTGCTCATCCCCATCAATGTGTTGGCCACAGATATAACACTCAAAAGATGTTGGGTAGTTACTGCACTTGAAATCTGCCAACGAAGCTGTAGGCAAAACAGAAATACGAAGCAAATGAGGGAAATATTAAATGAAATGGCAAGTACTTGTTTAGTGATAGTTATGTATTTTTTTTTTTATCAAAGGATATTGACACAGTCACAAATAGTATATACACTTAATATAATGTAAATTCCATTGGCACACATAAAATCAATCACAAAAGATATGAATGACTATGTACTTATTTTGTGCTCTGATCGATGTGTTAAAACATTATAAATTTTATGGAATATACTGTGTTCTGTTAAAGCATTGTTTGTAACTTTTATGTCATACAACTTGTACTGTTACAGAACTGTAACTTATATGCCATACACGGCTGTTTAGCGTTGACGTTTTAGGCGGGCTTCCTTGCTAGTGCCACTCCAGCTATCGCGTCAGGTCACGGGGTCAAATTACCTGCTGCAACGGAATTCCCCTTACTTAGCTGGCTGTATTATTTATGGGGCAAATTGTGCTATGAAAAAAATGGCCCTATCAAAGACAATATTGCTATTTCATTTCTCCTAATTTATGATTTTCATGTCTTAAATATTATACACGCCTTTAAAGAAAACAACACCATCTAAGTGTGTTTATACAAATTACACGTCAACTTTAATAATACACTGTTTCCTGCATAGGCATGCGATAATTATATAAACATAACTGGAAGAAACTAGCCCACATGGGATTGTACAATTTGGGAATGAAATAACAGGCTCATAATACAGAAATAAACTCAGAAAGTTTTATTGGGGAGTCATATACCAAAGCCAAGATATCGGCGATTAAACTCCAAGGACCTGTTTCGAATTATAGAAATCAGCACGCTGGGAGCTATTGTGAGCCACCGGTGCGCCAATATCAATAAGTAATTCCTTTTCGCTGTTCACCACAACATGGCCGCAATTTTCGCATCTTTTGCTTCAAATGACCCGACTGACTCAGAAAAACTGAGCATAACTGTCAAACCACATGGAAAAAAAAATGTGGTTGAGTTCAAGCCTACGATGTCCAGTCATTTTGATCTTCGCTGGAAAACACTCAAAGCTAGAATTAGACCAGACTCTAGATCTAGATTAGATTCAATATAATATGAATTCTAGAATCTGTTTTAGTTCTATCGAAATCGGAAATGGCTGAGAAATAGAATACATAATAATATACATGAATACTGTATTATACCCGGTAGGCCTAGCCCCTCTAATGTTATGTCCCTGTAAGTATAATTGCCATGTTTTAGATTTCATCATAAATTGACAGGCCTACGTGCAGATGGCAATTTGATCAAAAGCAGATCTAAATCTAGATTCTGCAGAATCTACACCTTGACCAACAATGCAGAATTTGACAGGGACATAGGGAGAAGAAGATAAAAAGACAGTAGCAATAATAATAATAATAATAATAATAATAATAATAATAATAATAATACACCTTTTCCAGACCAAATGTTTACTTTGTCCAAATCAAATTCTGCCTTTCCAATTCAAATTCAGAAATTCCCAATTCAAATTCGTCTATCCAATTCAAATTCATCACCTTATTTACGACACTAAAAAATCCAGTGCAAATTGAGACATTGTCCAAAGCAAATTCGTCATATCCAATTCAAATTCGTCATTTTAAATGAAGGGGCAGCAGTCCACGAATGTCAACAAATTATGTCTCCACAACAACCGGTCGATTGTAAGATCCAAAAATCTGATAATTTTAAAAATCTAGAGAGGCTATCTAGATCTAAATCTAAACTAGATCTATCTGGGCCTAGATTACATCTAGATATAGATCTCTAGATCTATACTAGATTCTGGATGTAGATTTGTAGTCTTTCTAGGCTTTAGTCTCTGGCCTCAGTCTACTCTACCCATCGGGAAAAAAAAATCATAGACTAGATTTAGATTTAATTCTAGTGGGTCTAGATCATAGAAATCTAGACTAGTTTTATTCTGGATTTGTAGATTTAGCCAAATAGCGCGAAATCAGTTTTTTAAATTTTATTTATTTATATATGTTGTTTTGGTTTTTTTGTTTTTTGGAATATCATCAGTATGGGAAATCACTTGAAAGTGAAAACAATACAGTGCTTAGTACAGGCTGTGCCCTAATTTTTCCATATTGTTTCCATAGATTGTGGCCCAAAAATAAAGAAAATTTTCTCATAAAAGGATACAATTTGTAACCCACCATGACAAAGGCATACAGATCTAGTAAAGAGTATGAGTAACCATAAATCATGAATGAAATATTTCTGTATCAGGTCAATATTTGCATGTACTTTTTACTGTCAAGACCGATGTACGTGGAAAGCAAAGTTAGCGCTGATGACAAGCTCATAACCGCAAGTCGTCGGCATTGTGTCCTTGGGTAAAGTGTGAACGAGTACCTGGCCATAAAAAGACAGCGCTGTGTGTGCCCGAAAAAAATGTATTAGCGGCTTACAAGCAGTAAGTCTCTTGTCTTAAATGTTCAGCAATGCTGTTGGTCAGGGGAGTAAAATGTCACTGTAAAGCGCTGTGAAAATGGTTACACTGTGGAGGGTGCACTATATATAAGCCATATTTATTTTTTGTTCTTTTGTTGTCTATTTTTTGGCTTTACAAAGCCAAGAGGAGATGAAATTGTGAATAATAAGTTTTGACATCTTCATCTACGTGAAGTGAGATATGTCTTAGCGTAAATAGAAAGTAAAACAATCTAGATCTAGATCGTCTGAAAATTGTCATCTACTCGAATAGAAAAGTCTAGATCTAGAATTCAGATCTACATAGAATTAAAATCATGTTTAGGATAACCAGTCAGTGTTAAACAAAGTATAAAAAGACACACCATCAATGTGAGCTGTGATGAAACAATAGAAGGAGCAAAAGATTAATTCTGAGACATAGCAACTTTTTCTTATTCACGAACACTTGTACTGACCATGGTAAATGGCTCTTGACTCTCGACTCGTGCTGAAATGTGATCACCACTCAGCCACCGCCGCCTACGATGTAGAAAACTTTGAGAGCAGGTTAGAATGTGTCCCCTTTGATCCCATATGTGTTTTTCTATCAGAACGTAGATCTAAGTCTCATTTTAATTACACACAATAATTTTGATATATTTAGAAGCTATTCTAATCATTTCATTTAAATGGACCTCGACATGTAAAGATTCGATTTCATGCATAGTGGACCTAGATCTAGATCTACCTTGAGCAGCATGAAAAGAAATATGCAGCTTGAGTCACCGCACGAAATCCTCATGCTTTAATTTTCTATCGTCTAATTTCGAAGTAGGACTAAGCTAGATCTATCCACCAGTATTTTATCAACGCCATTCTTCTCTTCCCGTGCCGTTGTCATATTTTGCATTGTTAGTCTAGATCTATTGTCATTCAAACTGAGGCATGCACATACTGGGACCATTTAACAATTGGTTGCTCTGGACTAGGCCTACATTGTGAAGATAGACCTACGTACACAAATCCGTACAAGGGAAAGGCTACCCGTTTCTTACAATTAGCAGCAGTAGCGTACTGTAGACGGAATAATGTTCGTAGCCTGTTCGTAGCCTGCTGTCACCCTTGTCTCCATAAACAACAATATGCCTTATCTTCCACAGTCAGAGGCCAGAGAAAACATTGTGTCCTTCAAGATGCAAAAGTTTAAAGCAGTTTGTTTAGCTGAAGTTGAATTTATTTTGTCGTTGTTGTTGTTGCTGTTGTTTTCATTGATGGTGCTGCTGCTGCTGTTGCTGTAACTTGTCGACGTTGTAGTTGCCTCGTGTTTTGTTTTACACGTAGTTGTTTTAAAGCCTAAAGAAGTTGTTTTCCTTTTATATAAAACTCAAAGGTTGACGAATTTGCTTTGTAACTTGCCGAATTTGAATGGGAAAAACTACCACAAAAAATAGATTGACGAATCTGCTTTGGATATGATGAATTTGGTTTGGAAATGACGAATTTGAACTCTCCAATGTCTGAATTTGCTCTGGAAAAGGTGTAATAATAATAATAATAATAATAATAATAATAATAATACACCTTTTCCACAGCAATTCAGATATTGGAGAGTTCAAATTCGTCATTTCCAAAGCAAATTCATGAATCTAGTTTATGGTTGTTTTTCCAATTCAAATTCGACAAGTTCAAGAGCAACTTCGTCAACCTTTGAGTTTTATTTAAAGAGAATGAAAACAACAACAATGAGGCAACAACATCAACAACAGTTACAGCAAAAGCAGCAGCAACAGCAACAACAAAAACAACAGCAACAACAATAACAACAAAAACAAAATAAATTCAACTTCAGAATTTATTTCAACAAAACAAAACTGCTTTACACTTTCGCATTTTAATGTAGGACACAATGTTTTCTCTGGCCTATCATTTCGGAAGAGCAATGACAGCAGGTTACTAACATTGAAGTAGGCTACTGCTGCTAATTGTAAGAAACGTGTAGCCTGTCCCATGTAAGGACTTGTGTATGTCGGTCTAAAGTTGCGATGTAGGCCTAGTCAAGAGCAACCAACCGTAAAAAGTCCTGATATGTGCATGTCGCAGTTTGATAGACAATAGATCTAGACTAACTATGCAGAATGTGACAACAGTGCGGGGAGAGAAGAGTGGCGTTGATAAAATAATGGTTGACAGATTTAGTCGTACTTCGAAATCAGACGATAAAAAATCAAAGCATGAGGATTTCGTGTGGTGACTCAAGCAGCAGATTTCTTTTCATATAGCTCCTTGTTGTCACTACTTCCAGTTTCTTTGAATGGCGGACTTTTTCTAACTGGTTCATAATTCTTAACAAAATACCGATCAGATTCTAATTTCTTTGATGACTTGTATCTCATAAGTTTGTGAAAGGAATTCTGTAGTGCCCTGCATGTGTCTATTCTTAAAATTCTGAACTGAAGTATTTTATAATTCTTGTTTCTACTCACTTGTTAGGCCCCCTTGTGTGTTGTTAGTATTAGTGATTCTGAATAGCCCGGAATCCAAAGACTGCTTTAACCTCTCTCCTCTCTGTTTAATTCTTAGTTTGTTTAACCCCATAGCATTGTTGTGGTGTCTTTTGGATTTAATTAACTTAAATAGATTTCAATTAATTTAGTATATTTTGAGATCAGATACAAACGAAAGATCTAGATCAAGAAGATAGGAAGTTTCTCTACCTGTAGCTGATATTCTACGGTTGAGAGTCAAAGTAGATCTAGAGATCTACATAATATACGGACATCCAGGGTTATGTCTACATATTTAGCCATACATTGAAATTATAATGGCAACATATAAAAGAACCTCAAAGAAAGCATCAGTAAGAGATGAAAACGCTAGAAAAGCAAGTGACCCAAATGCTGAAGGAGACTTTGAGAAAAAAAAGAACAAAAAAGGCAAATATAGATCTATGTCAGTCTGGCAGTGTATCTATTGCAAGAGTGCAGTTGAAGAGGAAGATAAATGCATCGAATGCTTCATTTGTAAAAATTGGAGCCATTTCGATTGTTCCAACATGAAGGAAGAAACGTTTGATATTTTGTCAGACCCAAATACTGAGTCAAATGTACAATGGGTATGCAGGAATTGTATGCAAGATAACAAGGAAATTAAGACGAAGCAGGATGCCAGGATAGATAAGCTGCTGGAACTTATCCCATTAGTGCAGACGTTAAGCACTCGTCTAGAAAAACTAGAAGAGGGGATAGGAGACAAATTGGATGAAAAAATTGAAGACATAGTTGAAAGAAAGATAGAGGAGAAGTTGGAAGAGAAAT
>JAOYNN010156586.1:0-11161 GCA_025770095.1 Goniobranchus kuniei | reverse complement strand
AAGGTAAATTGACGGGGTTACCGGTTTAGTCGCCGATTGCCCTACGGATGCAGTTTAACGTCATATATACCCAGGACTAACAAAATTACAATGAAATTTTGTCACGTTACAGATTTATAGAGGTCTAAAGTACAGTGAGTTGTTTGTTGTTGTTGTTTTTGGTTTGTTTGTTGTTGTTTGTTTGTTTGTTTTTTTGCCCCACCCGATATTATAGATCTGCGTCATGTTCTTTTGCCTATTGAACTAGTCCTAGCGACATGCCACTCAGCGCCATCATCAAACTCGTAATATCTATCATCAAATGTATGCTGATGACACCCAGCTGTATTTGCCGATGTCACCATTCGACCATGTCTCAAAGAAGGATGCTATTACGAACTGTGTTATGGAGATAAAGTCATGGATGCTTAAAAACAAACTGAAATTCAACGACGACAAAACAGAGCTTATAACTTTTAGGAAAAGGGGAACTAATATTATAGTGTCTGAGCTTGTTATTATAGCACGATTCAAAATTTAAAGCCACGTATTGAGGCCCATATCTTCTAAAGTAAACAACGGATGGAACTGAAAATTTGTGTATGAGTCTGGAATAATCATGACCAAACAAAAATCCTATTTTCAAATTTCTATCAACTATGATTAAACATTATTGATGATTTACATTAAAACAACCCCATTCATTCGCACATCCAATGAAACCAAAGGAAAAATGCTAAGATAAAACTAAAGTGTTGTTCTTATTTCATTTGGATCTATAAGTAGCATATCTTAACCACTTGTTCAATAGACAAAATAACATGACGTAGATTTATTATAAAAGCTCCCTATTAAATTGAGATAAAATTGTGTATAGTTTTCTAAACCTACTCTCAAACCTAAACTTGCCGTCTCGTTTTGAGTTGCGTCAAGATCATTTACTGTATAATACTAAAATGTTGAAATTATGTCATCTCGGCATTTTCGATATAGGACAAATAAACACATTTCTCAAATAAAGCCGATTTTGAACTGAAAAAAATTATTTTCGTTTGGTCATGAATGCATCGAACCACCACACAAAGTTTCAGAAAGATTAAAAAGAGGAATTTTGCAGATATAGACGTTTTTCTGTGTCTCCAAATTTTGAAACGGACTATAACAATATCATCATTAAGAACTCACCAGTTGTCAGGAATTTGGGCGTTTATTTTGATGAATTCTTGAACATGAAAAATCACATTACCAAATCATGGCAAGTAATATACCTGGTTCTAAAAGACATAAGTCATGTTAGAAATTTATTAGATGAAGATGGCTGTAAAATGTTGATTCATGCTCTTGTCACTAGCCGATTAGACTTCTGTAATTCTCTCCTCTACGGGTTGCCAATGACGACTGTGAAAAGATTGCAATTGCTTCAAAATAGGGCAGCAAGTGTCATCACTCAATCAAAGAAGAGGGACCATATCACCCCAATTCTGAAGTCTGTCCATTGGCTTCCCACGGAGAAGAGAATTATCTATAACATAGCATGCCTTATTTTAAATGCATACATATATTGACACAGCCCCGACATACTTAAAGTCTCGTTTAAATGATATGTGCCTAGTCGTTCACTTAGACAATCCAGTTCGTCTAGAAAGCCCACTTGCATGAACAGCTTTTTCTAAGAAGAGGAGTGCCACCATAATGTCTTTATTTAAAAAAGTTTTAAGACTCTATGTTTTCCCTTCTGCCTATAACGACCATTGAATTGGTAAATTCTGCAAAATAACTTTAATTGTAAATTATGCCAATAATTTAAGATATGAACGCATGTATGTTTGTGTTTTTGTTATAAGCGCCCTGGAGCATCACTGATGGAAATCGGCGCCATACAAAGGAGCGTTATTATTATTATTATTATTATTATTATTATTATTATTATTATTATTATTATTATTGTGATGTTGTTATTCCAGGTGATCAGAGAGCTGCAGGAGATGCACAAGGACATCCAGCCATTGCGGATATTCCACCTTGGAGGGGACGAAGTTCCTTTTGAGGTGTGGGAGGACTCGCCAGCCTGCCTTAATCTAGTGGATTCTGGGAAGGTGGAGGACACGACTGATTTGATGGAGTATTTTGTCACCCGCATAGGGGAGTTGGCCCACAAACATGGCTTGGAGCTTGGTGCTTGGCAAGATGGAATTGTAAATGATTGCTTAAAAACTGGACATTTTTTTTTTTAATGTACTGTACATGAGAAACATTGAGGAAATTAGAAGCAGCAGAGATGTGGTTTATAAGAAGAATGATGAGAACTCCATGGGTGGAAACAAAAATCTAATGAATCAATACTAAAAAAGGCAAATGTAGAGAGAAAACTAATCAAAAATATAAGAAAGACACAACTACAGTTTCTGGGACACATTTGCTGCCACAGGGGTCTAGAATATCTTTCTATCACTAGGAAGATCGATGGGAAACATAGCAAAGGTAGACAGAGAATTTCATATATTCTTTGATAGTCTCAAAGCAATATCAACTGAGAGCAGTGGCAATGATGTCTTGAGGTTAATTGATAACAGATTTGAGTGGAGAGCCATGATTGCCAATATCTGTTCCAGATAAGGCATATAAAGAAGAAGAAGATATTTGAGGTTGTGACAAAAGATCTTTTTGATCCTGGCGTCAGATAAATCTCTTTTGTTTTTCTTCTTTGGCTTCATGGATAGGTCCTTCCAAGTCTTTCCTGTGTATGAGGATTTTTTCACGTTTTGGACCCAACCTGCAACCTCATGATATTCCTGTCAGATTCCCCTGCCGCTTTTTTTTTTTTTTTTTTTTCAAAGATACTGGGCTAGTTGATACTTCAAGTCTTTGCATGGATCTTTTGTCCTATGAAATCGTTTGTCACAGGTGTATGTACATATGACATTCATATATAGAAATTCAAAAGAAACTCTGTTAATGCATCTGAGTATCGTAAAGGCCATAATTGAATTATCTTTTCTTTGTTTAACATTTAGTTCCATCCTTTTTTCAAACATATATTATGTATATCAATGAATTACAGTTTTTAATTCCAGGGATTTTTTTTTATGTCTGTATGAATTTTCTGACAGATTTAGAAGAGATACATGGCACTCGTTCTGTCATGGATCAAATTAATTAAATGTTAACTTTAATTTACTATTATGGAAGTAAAGTAAACTAACAATTTTCTTTTGAAACTCCCCCAGGTAACCAAATCCACTGGCCCATACGAAAGGAGAAAGTTCTCCAACTCTAATGTACTAGTCCATTTTTGGAGGAATGTCTGGGAAACAGGACACGTCTTCGATGCTTTCAAATTAGCTAATGGCGGATATGAGGTAATTGTGTTGCTAAGGACAGATAAGAAGTAATTTGGTACTTTTATTCATATTTATTCACATAATTAGAGCAAAAGGGACCCGAAAACAAAAATTGTTTGTGATAACATTTGTAGAGTGAAAAGCAGAGGAAGACAGCACACAAAATATGCAGACAGTATATGTAGATGCACACTCCTTCCTATGGAATAATCTTGGTGAAGATTGTAAAATATCCCTGCCTTTTGATTCTTTAAAAAAAAAAGAACTTAAACTTTTTTACTTAATAGAGCCTACTTTTAAGCTTTCCTCATGAGCATGATGTTTTAAAACTTAAATTTGAATTCTTTCCCTCTGCTATTGCCATTGTACAGCACTTAGAGCTCCAGAGAGGTAGAGTGCCATACAAATGTAAATTATTATCATTATTACTCCTGTTCCATCTCTTACAGTTAACTAGCCATTGTCTTAGTTTTTCCATGGGCGCTGAGCTGACCTAATGTTGAAAGTTTTCTTGTACATGTTTTTCTTACTTTAACAAACAAATTAAATGGCATTTCCAGGTTGTGTTGTCGCCAGGCACGCATCTTTATTTCGATCACCCTCACGAGCCCGACCCTGAAGAGAGAGGCCTCTACTGGGCATGCAGATTTATAGACACGCACAAGGTTTTTGGTTTTGTCCCTGATGACCTACTTTCCAATGCAGACGTGAAAATTACAGGGGAGAAGCTCACCAAACTAGACCTCAGTATATTGCATGATTCAGACGATTTCATTGAGTTGAAGGAAGTGCATAACATTAAAGGTGCATACACATTTTTTTACATTTTACTCAATGTGTGTGTCTTTTTTAATGAGGCATACAAAATGTAAAGTATGTGTGTATGTGTATGGGTATATGCATGTGTGTCTATGTGTGTGTGTGTGTGTGTGTGTGCATTGGAAGGGGATGAAGCCTTTGATTCTCTTGTTCCCCTTTTTCTGTGTGAGGTTCCAGCTGGGTGTGTTTAATAGTGTGTGTCATTCAATTTATGATTGATGTTTCTATTTTACAATTTTTACTGGTCTCTGCTATTTCTGACGCAGCTGCTGCTGCTGAAGGTGCTGCTGCCTGTTACTTCTACTTATATGTGCACGTGCCCAGAAAACCCCCCAGCTCAGCAGCAACAAACTAGTAATCCAGCATTATACAATATTGATTCTATTAAAAATCACATGCTAATATAACATCTGGAAAACTGATCAAGTAGATGTATGTTTATAGGTTTTAATGATAGTAGCTGTATCTAGCTTTGATTTGGTATTTAAAGTTTGGTGCTCCATAATAAAGCCATGTTGGAGACACTGGGTCCCTTTTAACCTACTTGAGAATTGAGCATATGGTTATATCAGGACTGGTCCCCGTTTACTTCTTTTTCACTTCAAAAGACGACGTCTTGACCACTACAGGATAAAAAGATGATCAGTATCTTATGACCAGGGGATGATTCTTGAGGCTGATCTTTAGAGGTTCATTGTTCTTGAAAGATGAAAATCAGTGAATTCAAGGTGTGTAATGTGTAATGAAGATGTACAAAGACCATCTTACCTCTTGATTGATTCAAAGAAGAAAACGTTTTACAAATGAAGTTTTTATCGTATATATGACCAGAAAGAATCTTTAACACAACTTCAGTGCATTGTTGTTTTTTTTAACCTTTCAGGTCTTCAAGGTCAAATCTGGACAGAATTGGTCAGAACCCCTCATCAGTTCCATGCCATGGTATTCCCTCGCATTCTGGCCCTAGCAGAACGTGCTTGGCATAAGGCATCGTGGGAAGATTCGGAACCTGTCGACAGAAAAGCTGATGAATCAGAGGACTGGTCCGCCTTTTCCCATGCTTTCGGTCACAAAGAGGCACAGCGTTTGGAGGCATTGGGAATCCATTATCACATTCCGCCCCCTGGGGCCAGGTAGGTGGACCTTTCTCTCTTTCCCTTTTTTTCATTGGAAGGGGAAGAGGGGGGAGGGGGGAGCAGGCATCCTCCAACCTGTCCTTTGAGTGCTCCTTTACTACTACTAATTTATAAGAAAAAGAATTGAAGGATGGTACCACAAAGTGTAGGAACATAAAAGGTCTGCTTCTTGCACCGTTTGACTCTTTTCCCCACTGTTCAAACAATGTGAAAAACCGGTAGTTACAAAAGTAGCATCTGTCTCTTCGGTATTCTCCTCTGTGTGGTACTTGCAGTCCTTCGCTTGAGAGGCTGTAGAATAGCCCTTTGTTCTAATCAACCAATGCAAGTCATAGAAGGCAACTAAAGGTTATGTGAGAACTTCTTCTCGCATCAGTCCACCGTTTACTATTAAGCTCTCTGGAGTCAGGTTAATATGAAATAAGATTTTCTGTTGATGCCAGTCTAGTGCCAAGCAGTGCGTCAAATATCTAAATTTTGAATGTTTTACGTGAAGAACATCTTATTCACACACCATTTCTTTTTCCTCTCCCCTGTCAGCAAAATTTGGTTTCTTCCTTTTGCATCGACAAATTTCTTTCATGACTAGACACTATCAAAAGTATCCCCCACTTTGTTGTTTGAATGTAATTCTATGATTTGTATGTCCTATGCCATTCAGGGTCTCAGGAGATGGTCAGCTAGAAATGCGTAGCTGTTATCCAGGTCTTCCTGTGTTGTATTCAGTGGATGATGGCAAAATGTGGCAAACGTTTTTACAGTCAGTGGATGTCACATCTCACGATCAAGTTTTAGTCAAAGCAAGGTAGTGAACAATTCTTCAGGGCAATTCTTTTTTGTTGTTGTTGTGTATAAAATAAAAGAATTGATACATTTTGTACTCAGATTTCTCTATCATTATGTACACAACTTATCATGTTATAGTAAGCAGTTGCCAAGTGATTTCTTTTTGTTGTTTTTTTTGTAACTGTTATACAGTATAAAATCATACGTATAAAAACAATTTGGTTGATGGCAATTCTGGTTGTTCTTTGTCTATCCAGGTTGTCTTTTCTTATCCTTTTTAAAAGACAGCTTTTGTTTTCTTTATTTCTTTACTTCATCAGCTCACAGAATGGTGAATTTTTCAGTCGTGTTACCTCCCTTGAAGTGAGACCACAGACAGAACCTGATTGGGCATCGCTTGTGTGATGTATGATGCATTCAGGAAAATGTTTACGGTTGTGTTTTGATTTTTTAATCGAGGATAAACGTGCATAAGTTTTAATGTGACATGCTTGATGTTTAAGTTACCTCAAAAGAACACAAAAAAGAAAAATTAAGTACATGAGCACTTTGACGTTGTGTGTGTAGCAAAATGGCCAAAAGTTCTCATGGGCATGGAGAGGCAAAGATGGCTTCCATATAAATGTGGTCAAAAGGATGGGTTTGATATTATATGTGACAGACATTTGTATTATTACACTATTACATGCCAGTTGATGAGGACATTGAACTCATACCCTAATCTTGTTCAAGCTGGAGGAATAGTTTTCTGGTGATATTTCACCCATGTCTTTATTGATCTTCAACCAAATATGGAGAGCAATTTGTTGTATTGACAAATGAGCTTACTCTAATTTTTCTTGTAGATGGAGGCTTAGTCCACTTCTGCTAAAATGCTAAATCAGATGGCTTGTCAGTGAAAAACAATCAAAAAATGAAGAGGTAAAATGGAGATGGTTTTTGAACCCTGTTTTGACTGCCTGCAGTTAGCAGCCATTAAATGCATCTGTGTTGGTCATGGCAGTGGTTGAGTAGAGAGACAATAGCCAATGTTTTCATCTATTTAAATCACTTTAGAGAACATGATGGAGGCCCATTACTTCGATGTTGGTAGGCACAGGGACATTGACTATGTTGTCGCATATTGCCATCAATTTATGTTAAAAACACATTAAAAAAACAACCATGATGTAATTTAGTTTTGCCAACAACAAACTTCAACTTTGTGAAAATTAAACAACTGAAATTCATGAAAGCATATAGATAGAATTCATGTATATTTTGTAAATTGAACGTTTTTGACTAAAGCTACCCGTCTACTTTGTGGTAGTTTGTGAAATTTTTAATGTCCTCTGCTTATTGCAATTTTAGATATTTTTAGTGATGTGTGGTGGTACATAAATCGAACAAGAAAATGGCCTTAACTTAACTTGTAAAAAATTGGCTGCATTGATATGTGGATGGATGTAATTTTTGCTGGCTGATTTTTTTCCATGCTGCCAGACAGTTTTTGTAATGTTTCCTTAAAAGTTCCTGGAATGCAAGTGACATGGATTAAATTTTACTTGTACAGGGAAGGCAAAAATAGTGGTGTGCTACTGTTGAGTAAATTACAGGAAAATGTAAAATAAAAGAATTAGAACTACTATTAGAATTATAACGTCTATTGTTCCGTCTTTATAGTTGAGTAGTTCTAATTCTTTTAATACATTTTCTTGTACAGGGAAGATATTTATTTTTAGCCTGATGACAGATTTTCAGCCTTTTTTTTTGTCTCTCTGCCCATTGTGTGAGGTTTTAATGATTATTTTTACTGAAGCAGTTCTGATTTGTTTGCTGATTAATGAAATTTACCGAAATCTTTGAGTGAATTTTAAAAATGAAATCCCATGTCAATCAAATGGTTTTCAATGTGGTTGTTTTACAGGTAAAAGAGTTAGTATTTATCGTGGGCTCATAATGGTAATATGCGACTACACAGATAGTAAATGATCAGAAAGAATTGCACTTTTAAAAACGTCAACTGTAGGCCTGCTGAATGTGTTGCTCGACATTAACTTCCATTTTTTCCAGATTGTTCTCAGGGTGAAAAAGTCTGTTTCTATGGATGTTAGTTGTAATGTAGGGGTTGATGAGTTGTGGGAATGGTAAAGCCTTGTTTTGATGAGATATGAAATAATGTCTGCCATTTTTAAACTCCTGTCCTTCAACAATATTTTTATCACCAGGATGCAAGTAATGTATGTGAAAATCAAATGATATTTTGAAAACTTCATTGTGATTTTATGTGTTTGTACAAATATCCAGGCAACCCTTCAAGGCATTATTTGTCATATCCTTTTCCTTTCCCTTATCATTTATAATCAGGGATAACAATCCTTCAGATTTTTTTCTGATTTCAGAATTTTTCACATCCGTGAAGTAAATACTTTCTTAAATTTCTTTGTGTGTGCCAGTATGATTTATTTATACTTCATCTCTTATACAGTGGAGTCCACTAATAACGACAATGGTAATAACGAGTACTCTGGAATAACGAGATATTTTTCAATCCCAGTTTTTTATCCTTCTTACTCTTTAGAACAAACGATCAGGTTTAACGAGAGCTAGTGGATGACCGTCTCTGTAATAATGAGAGATTTTCTTTCCTTTCTGGTCAAAAACTTTGTCCTTACTCACCCCACCCTCACTCGTCCATTTACCACTGGTAGGGCACATCTGGTGCTGGCCAGTAACGAAGAAAACGATGAAGAAGGAGTCCTTCTCCACCCTTCCGTCTTTCATCTTCATCTGACTTGAGTATGCACGGTGCCATTGGCATTCTCACGCTGGGCGTAGGAAAAGGCCTACAATGCCTGTTACGAAATTAGATTAGTTTCCTTCATTTCTCCTTGTAAATACGTCATTTGGGAATAGCGAGAACTCTGCAAAAGTGAGAACGTGTGCCTTGTCTGCCTGTTCTCGCCATAACAGTTTCACTGTATTATAATGTTGCCAGGTGATATTTCAGATTTTTTTCATCTCGCATTTACATCACTGTTTACACTAAATGGTCACAGTCTTCATATCAGCTTTTTACCTCTGTTTTGTAGTCATACCTTTATTGGTATCGCACACTAGAAATAACCAGACCGGACAGCTAGCGCTAACGTGCGTGACAACAAGAGTGCTAACAAAAGTGAAATCAATCAAGTCTCATGGGGGTAAACACGAGCACGTGGCTATGTAGGTGAATGGAAATTATGAAGAATTTAGTGCGAGTGTAACTCTTGCACATGGGATGTTTTAATGTTTGTGTTCCTTTATTCTTCTATAATTTTACCTAAATGAAAAGTCGTTACTAAGCCAGCGTCGATTACAGGAAGTAGGCCTCGTCGTTATGTTTGGTTATTTCTAATCCGTGTTGGTATGAAAAAAATTCTTTATATGTAAAATGTTTTCAGCATGTGTCATTTATGATGAATTTGGTAAGAGAGATAATTTTAAAAAATTAGCTGAATATGTTATTGATGCAAATGTTTTCATTTATAACGATAGATCTATGACTTTAACATCTTCATTGCATACACTTGTCAGAGACAAATCTTATGTTGAAGTTATACACCTTTGGACATTTTTACTTATTCTGAGAAGTTTTCAAGAGAAACAAGATAGCCAGATAGAATATTTTCCAATAGTTTTTTGAGGGGGGTTATTTGTTCTTGTTTACTTTTCAGTTAACAATTGTTTACTATTTTCCAACATGTTGTCAAACAAAGCACAGAGTTAATGGCATCTTTAGGTTAATTGAAATCAATCTCCCTTCTCATGCATTCCTGAAAGATATTGGCAGCCTACGTTAGAATGGATTGAATGTGAGATTTGCGTGTCCATGTCCTTGGTATGTTGAAACACATTTTTTTCCATTCACTTGAATGCTGTCATGTTGCTAGAGTCAGTGAAATTATTGATGCTAGTCCTATTTATAGTGTTCATTGCTGTCTGTAGATGTTTTGAGTTGTACGTTTTCAAATTGCTGGAAACCTTTCATCAAAAGATTTAACATGTTTGCCTCAAAGCAAAGGGAATCACTTTGAATTTAATAGCGGTACTTTGCTTGTCCGAGTTTAAAACGGTTGCTATGCTTGGCCGGCCATCACATTTACTTTATAGATATGACTTGTAAAGGCTGTTGTACTTAAATACTCATTTCTTAACACTTTCCTTTTAATGGGGACATGAAATATGAGATGGCAACAGAACAGATAACAGCTTTGAATTCTTTTTTTATTGCACTCTTTTGTGTGTTTATATGTCTGTGTGTTTGTGAAAAATTTTCCTCTCCACTGTGAGTTTTGTTTTAGAGGGCTAGTTATGACTGATTTATCACTTTTCACCTGGCATTTGCGTGTAAAATTGTTTGTGGTGAAAGAAAAATGTATGCAGGCCGTTGACATCATGCAGACAGGTTTCCATTTTGATGTTATATAATAGATTTAATCGTAACAGCAAATGATCTTTCTTTTGGTAGAATTTACTTTCCGACACCTACAACGTAGTTGTTGCGAATGCTTTTGGTTGCAGTATTCTTGTTGGAACGGCCCTGTTTTTAAACAAGAATAATACATGGTGTCCGATAAAGAAAACGCAACAGCATGTATGGTGAGGCACATGGTTTACAATGGTTTGTGATGATAGAAATATTTCTTTTGAGTTGTTGGCACTTTATTTCATCACAGTCAGTCTAGTGAAGCAGATGATATGTCCAAATAGTGATGTATGGTAACGCCGTAATTAAGGAATTTTAAAAAATGTGAAAATAGGGTCTCATTATCTGTCTTTGATAAAGCTTGCCTTATTTTACAGACAATCTTGATGATCCATTTGCACGGTGAGGTGATTAACTTTATCGGATTAAAACATTTTTTAAAAGTCCTAGTACAGTACTAGCGCTCCAAGAACACGCCATCCAGCAACACGGTCCTCTTACCTGCATGGTTTTTCCAGGCGGCAGAATTTTTTCTCTATAAATTTGCCCTCAAACAACACGCCCCAGTCTGGGTATTTCTTTTTAGTGTGGAGAGAGATCTTTTTGATGCTGATGGCTTGAAATACCTTGCAAAATATACTCATATATTCTAC
>JAOYNN010156585.1:0-16942 GCA_025770095.1 Goniobranchus kuniei | reverse complement strand
CGTTCTGAGCAGCACCCGTTTTTACAAGAAGGGCGTTTTCATCTAACAGCCGGGTATGCGCCTTTCTTGTGAAACGAGGTCACTGATTTTTGTTCTTCGTTTTCACGGAGAAGGCAGTCTGTGTAATATTACGCAATTGACCGAACCGACGTCTATCAATGACTACAGTTAAAAATCTGAGGTCTGTCTCATCATATTCATGTTAGTTTACAGATGCGTTTGTCATTTATTCTACAAATCTGGACCGAAAGTTTTTCCGCGATTGTGAAAAATCCATCTCAGCGATCGACGGCCAGTTATACGCCTCTTTTCGTGAAAACAGCAGCATACATCTTGCATTTTAAGGAGTGTACTATCAGATGATGACCTGAAGTGTCGAGTAGGGATGTGCAATTCCAGGAGTTCCAACAATATGAAGGTGCAAATCAATGTAAACATTACATTCTGTGAGACCTATTTTGTATGTGATCCTAGAACCTAAAGGAAGCCAATGTAGATCTTTAAAAGGTACCGTCGCCCTGTCACGTTGCGATTTGTGACAAACTAGTCGAGTGGCATTATTCTGTAATGTTTGGAGTTTCCTTATATGTTGTTTGGGTACTGATGCAAGATGGCCATTCAGTAGTCAAGCTTGGAAAGAATCATGGATGCTACAAGATGTTTAGTAGCTTCTTCATTAATATAATTTCTGTTACTTGAAATCTGTTTAAGTTCAAAATACTTTTTTTGACTGATGGTATTTATTTTATCAACCATTCTGAGATTATGATGAACAATGACACCAAAGTTTTTTTTGTTTTTTTTAATGTTACCTTACTTTCACCAACGTTTACAGATAGCCTTCAGGGTCAATAGACTTATTACCAAAAACGATCATGAATTCAGTTTTATTATCATTGAGCTGAAGTTTGTTTCTTCCCATCCATTTCTTTATGTCTAGGAAGCATTCTTCAAAAATAGCAATGCAGTCTGACACGTCATTTCTAAAGTATTTGTGCCTGCGTGTCATCCACGAACAGGTGGTAGTTGATTTCATATTTCTGAAAATTTTTAACAATGGGTTGCATGTACAAGGAAAATAAGATGGGTCCCAAGACTAATCCCTGGGGAACTCTGAAGAGCATTTCTTCATGCCCAAAGAGACTTTAACCAATTTTGACTTTGAAATTGATCACACAGGTATCAGGAGAACCATTTAAGGACAGTGCCAGTCAGTCCTATTAATGCATTGTGGTCGATTGTTCGAACTCGGCTGATAAGTTTAAGAAAGCAAGACAATATGAATAATTTTTGTCAACGCCTTGTAGAAGATCGTTGAAAATATGTAAAAGGGCAGTTTCCATGCTATGTCTTGAACGGTAGGCTGACTGGAATTTATTCACTAAATCGTTGCCATTAATGTGCTTTAGCTTGAATCAGATCTGCCTTTCCTTGTACTTGAGACAGGAATGGAAGATTTGACACAGTGTGGTAATTTTTTAAGTTTTCCTTGTCAAGGTTGTCTTTCTTAAGCAAAGCACTTGCAAGGGCTTTTTTCACCGATAAACTTACAAAGCCAGTCAGCATGGATTCATTTATGAACAAAAATAAATAAACCACCTAAAACAGAAACCTGCCTTAAAACCTTTTCATTGTTTATTTCACAATATGCTGATGTGCCACAGATGAAAGGTTAACCAAATTGATAATCACAGTTACACTTTGGGCTTGACCCAGGCTAACTGCCTCCTTGAGAAGCTGGGAATGGCCACGCAAGGAATAAATGAAATAGCTTAATTGATGAGCCTACCTTTATGTTGGATAAAGGTTAAAATTTCATATCTTATTTTAAACTTTATACTAAAACATTTACAACACAGACCTGTGGATGTAGAGAGTCCACAAACCACTCGTCACCAAGGAAGTTGCATGCCATATCCACATCGCCATTGTACACAAGGATTCTCAGCTAGCGGAAAAAAATGAGAGACATTTCAATCAAACTGTTATGCTGACATTTTATTTGAGCTTACTTGGCTGTATCATTAACAGCATTTAATAAACTTCACTGGGAGGGGACTCAAAGACAAGAAGGAATTGATGATAACAAATAAAATTAGAATCTGACACTCCCTTGCAATGGACCTGACTTAATAAGTTGTGGATTTACTACAGATATGAGTATCTTAACCCTGAACTTGCTAATGTACGACTTCGGTCGTAGTTCCGGTATGCATTACCACCGCTAGGTTTCAACTCAAGTCGTAATAATAATGGACCTTGTTGAAAGAAAGGATCTCGATCTCCTCGTCGTTGCTATAATTCCACAGTGATTTCCCTTTGTAGAGGAGACACTACTTTCGGTTTGTGAATTTCAGTACTGAAATCTACTGATAGATGTGTTTCAGCAATTTTTTTCTTATTATTTTTTTAACAACTGAACAAACTGAGGATTTTGTAGAGAAATTTCAACAGGATAGTGAGGCAACTGAATATGTTTTTGAACGTAGATTGAACCTAGGTCTAGTGTAGGCCCAGACAATGCTAAAGGAAACAGGTTCTGTGTCTCCTAGGAGGAAAGTCAGGGACCAAGAAGGGTGGGGAAGTGGGCTTGCCCTCTAAGGCAAGAATCTGTATGGGAGATGTGTGACAATACATGACAAACAAACAAATATGTCAAATGGTCCAGAAAGTTGAGAAAGAAGATTGCTTTAATGGCCAATGTTCTCTTCTTCTTCTTCTTCTTCAAATAATCCAACTGACTCTGTAAAACTGAGTATAACTGTTGAAGCGCATGAAAAAAAATAAAAAAGGTTTTAATGGCACGTTTTAAGTTTTCTATTAGGCCTACAGTTCAGATTAAAGATCATTATATTTATTTCTATATTTTCTCTCGATGCATTAATCCTGAACCTGCTTTGAGAGGCTTGCCTAGGCTTACATTGCAAAACAAACAGTTCTTGGAATACAGGATGGTCTGGTTTGATTTCTATTAGGACTGGACCAATTCCATGGCAGATCTAAATCAGATTCTTACATTCCCATTTCCTGCTAGAATGATTGTAAGATCCTAATTGCAGAGTGACGATGTAGTAATTAACGCCCCGTTAATTGTTACAGGGTGGAATGGAATTCTTCTGTGCCTGGAGAATAATACTTAGAGTGGATCGCTAGCAAAGAGATATAATAATATCGCCAGCCACCAGCATTGACTGGCGTGCACTTGCCGTCTCAGTTCCTAGGCGGCCTACTCTGGTGATTTGTATGTATGTGTGTGTGTGAAATAGAGAGAAAAAAAAAAGAATAAAAATGGTGAAGGGGGGAGGGGGTCCAGGCATATAATATTTTAACCATTTCTTCGTGTGAAAATGTGAACAATAAAAGGTGAATAGACCTTGAGATGATCTACAGATAAAATAAACCAACAAACATACAAAACACATACCATTTATTGACCCCTTTTTATTGATCCCCCCCAAAAAAACAACAAACAAACAAAAAACAAACAACAAAACAAATGAAAACAAAACACACAAAAAAACAAAAACAAAAACAAAACAAAAGCAAAAACAGTAAAAACATCAAAACAAAACAAAAAACTCCAGTAACGCCAATTGGGCTACAGTCCTCGATCCTCCTCCTCCTCCTCCTACTACTAAAAAAACAACAAAGAAACAAACACCAATAAACAATTACCACCAAGCCTAAAAATGCACAGCGATAAACATCCAAGATTTTCCAACGCCCTTTATGTTCATAAGTATTCATTCCATCTGGATAGCAAATTACCCCTATAGCACCTTTAACTTTGTTTAAGTCATGCTTATTTACTCTTCGGGTCCCAGGCTGGGCCCAGCCTAGGCTTACGGCCACTCTGTATCAATTAACATGGTGTAATTGCTACATCGTCACTCTGTAGCAATTAACACTACCTTCACAATTTTTTTTAAATCTAGAGATGCTATCTATATTCAGATCTAGAATACATCTATCTAGATCTAGATCTAATCCAGATATAGGTCTCTAGATCTAGACTAGATTCTAGATATATGGTCTTCTAGATTTTAGACTCTGGCCTCAGTCTACTCTGTACATCTGAAGCAAAAAGTATAGACTAGATCTAGATCTAAAGAAATCTAGACTAAATCTATTCTCGATTAGTTTCCCTTGTGGAGTTAAGATTACGAAGCGAAGGTCTGCATCCCTATTAGCACGCATACTCTGAACACTTTGCTGACAGCTTCGATGTCATTCACAAAACACAGTTCTAAGGATTAGTGGCGACGCTCTCTTTGCTAATATGATTAGTGACCAGCATACCCATCCGGGTTTCCCATTCAACGACCCGGTGCCAATCGGCCCAAGGAATTAGCATGCCTACGTTCAATTCAATTGTGCTTTCATATGATTAAGCTATGTGCAGGCAGATCACCACGTAAATCACAAGCACCTCCCCCTTCCTGGTTATGCTTCCTTCCCTCTTCAAACTTTTGACTGAAATCGTTTTCATTGGCTTTGGCCCAAATGAATAAAAAAAGGTCTGTAAACCTTTCTAGCCAATCAATCAGAATTGTGTGAACAATGGCCACATGGTCATTTGTTATAGGTTACCGTTCACATTACTCGTCTCATACACTCACGCAGGAAAGACGTCTTAACTTTAATCATGTCTCGTTCAAGCAATGTTGTC
This sequence comes from Goniobranchus kuniei, assembly GCA_025770095.1. Lineage (NCBI taxonomy): Eukaryota > Metazoa > Mollusca > Gastropoda > Nudibranchia > Chromodorididae > Goniobranchus > Goniobranchus kuniei. Next base: position 12,273 of record JAOYNN010156585.1, on the reverse strand, counting down.
TCTAGTTACCCCACCCCTCTTCCTTTCTCCAAGAGGCCGTCCTTCTAAAAGGTGCTTTTTTTTTTTGTCACCCATGGACCGGCCTCTTATGTGGAGACGATTGCATGTCAATTTTATACGATGCATAAGGCACGGTTACAGTTATTCAATTGTGACACAAGACACTAAAATAGTATAGCTTTTGGAACGATCAAAATATAGTGCAAACAGAATTTCCCCATCTTTTGTCCACCAATGAAAAGAAACTAGTCTTTGCCTATCAAGTTTCCTGGAGTTTACATGATGCATGATGTGCGTCAAAGGTCAATGCCTCCTTTTAATTAACTTTACCTACACCTAAAGTGCAAGCCTGTACGTATATGGCATACATAAAAATGTAAACTTAATCGTTCACAGATATTCATTGTTGCAGAGGTGAGTCTTACTGATAGCATGCCCTGAACTTTGACTCTATGACAAAGTAATCCTATGAGCACTGATGAACAAAATTCAAGTTGGAAGATCATGACTACCAGGGTAGCGGTTGGAGAACTTCATGAAATTTGTCACCCAGAAGTCAAATTGCAATGATCTCTGAGACTTTCTTGGGCATAGGGTGGAGAAAGAGAGAAGTGCCAGCATGAAATGTAAGGAAGGTCACAGCCAAAATTTACCACAGTGGGTCAAAGGCCTGAGAAATTTATTAGAATTTTTCAAACTTCACTGTGACCTTTACTGAAGCTAGTGATCTCAATACTGACAGAACTGTCCAGTGGCTACTGAAATTCATCAATGATTGGTTCATTGAGTCAATCAGTATATCTGAATAAGGAAAAAGTGAAATAAATTTTCTTGTACAATCTGAGGTAGGGCATATGTGCAACATGACAGGTAAACTACTCATCCAGGGTGTGAAAAACTCATGGTGAGAGGGTAAGGCTAGACTAAAATGCTTAAGTGTAATTGTAACCTTAATTGTAATTAATTTCTTTTGATCAAAGAATAGCCTTCCACCAAGTCAATAAACCATGTCACTCACCTTCTTTGCCAAAGCTTTCTTGTATATTGGGGCCACTGTTTCATACTGCTCATGATAATTAAGTTGTCTGTGGGCGGACAAGAGGATAAAAGTATTTTTTCAGAAAAAAGGGAATACTTTAAGTACAAACTTATAAACCTTTTCTTTGTGGCATTGGTATTATCAATGAGTCCATTTTCAATCACTAATGAATGGATCTTACAACAATTGATAACCTAGTGCCAAATTGTGCAGTTATATCATCACCAATACAGTTCAATGCTGCATTGTCAAAATATAGACATGAAAAAGACATACGACACGTTAAGAAATTCAGCAGCTCCATAATTTGCTCATGTCTGAGACAATTTGAAGTACTTCATACATTGACAGCAGAATGCTATCGATCTAGACCAATTTTCATAGATGTCCAGGATGCACTTATGTATAGATTGAAAACTGCAACCCAAGTCTTTAATTCACAAAGTGTGTATAGATGAGATCATTTTGTTCGTGAATTAAAAAGGCATGTTAGTGCCATGTATCTATCTTAACAGCTGCATAATTAGAATTATAATATGCTCTACCCACAATGTCTCCTACAGATTCTTTTGAAATTGGCTGTTGTTGTCTTGTGGCATGACATTCACCAGAGGAGCCAAGAGACCAAGGTTTGATTATGGGCAGGTGCACACTTTTCAAAAGTTTAATTTTAATTTTTTTCCCCTGCTCTGTTAGGCTGACCCTCCATAGACGGCAAATGGCACACAGAACACCCCACATAAGACAAACAAAAGTGAACACAACGATTTAGAGTACCACCTTCGATAGGCCACATGTCACAGCATAACCAAAACAGTGTGAATTGAATTGTTGCATTGCTCTTTTTTTGTTGTGCTGTGTGTTTTCAAGATGAACGACTGCAAAAAGAAAATCACTGAATTTGTAAGAGACTGACCACTTCTTTAGGATGCCCAAAACCTCCAGTATCACTACAAGGATAAAAAAAAACAAATCTGGGAAGATGTTGACAATAAATGTCTACCTGGAGGTGCTAATCAATGGGTAGAGAGTTCTATCATAAAGCTTCCTTTTATACTCCTCTACACAAAATGTTCTTGGCATGCGTTTTTTCTCTATTTCTTTCTATTTTTCAATATTTTTAACAAAATCAGAGTATCTTCATCAGAAGAATACATGATGGCAAAATATATAGAGTTGTTCGGTCATGTCACAGGCCATGTAGCCCATGCAGGGAGCAGTCAAGACCTGTACCGCGTTGCTTGTCGACATGTCATGTGCCGTGTGCTGTCTATGGAAGGTGCCTAATGCTATGGTATGTCAGATTTGATTATCTAGTCCTATCAGGGAAAAAGTACATAGAGAAAAAAATTGATTTTAGATGAAAATTTCTTAACAAAGACATCAAACAAGTGGAAAGGGATGAAAATTTTTCTTATGTGGCTTATACCTTGAGCAAAGCTGAAAAGTAAATAGTGACAATGATGAACATGAACTTAATCTTCTAAATCTCAAATGACGATTTATATTTCAGAGAACCCTGAAATAATGAGAAGGATTTCAGATTGTTGGTATGAACAGTCAACTCACGCGCATAATGACCAGGTTTGTACTTCATCAGGAATATGAAGTGTTCTTCTTACATCCGGGGAATTCAAGTATTTTGTTGTAAGAGTGTCATCTACACAAGGTGGGCCTCTGGACAATGATCCCTTAGGAAGTGACTTTAAAAACTTTAGAAGAAACAAAAAACAGAATTTCAAAGGTAGATCTACTACTAATTAAACTGCTTGCAAAATGGCATCTGATATTCATGCTAAAAAGAAAGGCTCTCATACCACTATACTAGGAAAGGTCATATTTCCATGAAATAATTCTAAAATCCATGTAACTTGCAATAAGTCTGTGAAAGGATCAATATTTTCACCTCACTGGACAAATTAGTAAGAGGCAGAAACACGGGTGTAGAAGAAGGTGGAGCGCAAGCTTTAGATGGCTTGATGTGACTATGATATGGGAGGCATAACTTAAGGTCTGAGGACAAGATGTCAATATGTCAAAGGTTTTAGTCTGCCCTGCTCCCATTAAATGTCCGTGTAACATAGGTATCAGCCATGCTGGTGTACAACATGACAATACCATGGATTGCCAAGTATGCCATTGTAATAAAGAAATGGAAGGAACAGTTTAATTAGCTTTTTAAAGCAATTATGCAAACTTAGCAAAACAGGAATTACTGGTTGAGAATACAAATTTTGCTTTTCTGTGATTTTTCATGTGCCCGTAATAAGCACAGAGTCAAGTATGCAATTTCAAATCTGCAGCCTGAGTGATTTTCATAGAGTTCTCAGCATGCTAGCATTATTCATGGAAAGGAATAAAGATGAAAACTCAGTAAGGGCTCAACACATATTTCAACTTCAATTACAAAGAGTTGCATTTCTTTTGATCATGACGAGAGTTAATTTATGGGATCAAAAATGTCAATAAGCATAATGTCTGTGTAATCTTGATTTGCATAATGTCTGCCTTTTCTCAATTTACATCATCCATTGAGGTTGAGGGTGCCAAATATTTCCAAATTCAAAGGTACAAGCTTTGCCAAGGAGTGTACATGTGACAATCTAACATCTTACTCAAGGGCTAATGATAAGTATTCGTCATTCCTCTGTACATGCTCCTGAAGCCTGATACTGGCTCTCGTGTCAACAGTCTAATTGGCCAAAGGGGAAACTTTTCAGATGCAGACAAAGAAAATATTGACACTAAAGAGCATATTTCGCTGAACACAAATGGATGGCGATATTAACTCCATGAGAATATTCATTAAAGCATGAATTTTAAAAGCATCCTATGATCCTTTTAAATGTGGAGAATGGTAAAGAGATGGAATTAAATTCAGCTTTCATTCACAACACTTCAAAATCAAAGTGTATTGGTGTAAATGCATATTATGAAGCAATACTTACAGCCTTCTCTTTCATATTTCTTGGCAGAAAGGCAAATGGCTTCATAATGTTGCGAGACACATACTTGCCAATTTTAGAGTTGAAATGGAGGGAGTTGTCAGTAGCGCAGGAGCTGTAGAGATTGTAAGGATCAAGACCCTGTCCCCAAACCACATGCAGAACATCCCCAACCTGAAAAAAGTGAAAATAATTAAGGGTTCTGGCCATCTAAGCTGTTGCGGAAACATCTACTGGAGGATCAGAGAGCCAAATTATTGTGAACTGCAGAGATAAGCCGCTGGTAACCAGAAGAATGAATACATAAAAATAAGTATAAGTGGTCTGCAAACTGCAAGGATAGGCATGATTAACCTTCTAACTCTTTCAATAATGAGGGAGGGGGGGGGGGGGAAGGGAACCTAACCCTCATTTCTGAGTTCCTACCATCCCCAGGTGAGCTGATGCTCTGTGCCACCATCACAAGGAAAAGATGACACTCAAATCCCCCCGAGCAGAATGGGAGGGAAGGAAGGCACACCTGACATTGCTACAAGACTGACAGCCCAGCTCCACAATACAACAGCTGCAGAAACGGAGAAGGGCCAAGAAACAACTTCTCAAGAAAATAAAAACCCCATATGAAGCACAGAACAAGTTCACCCAATCCATCCCAATACCAGTCCCATCACATCAAAAGTCTCTGATGTAGAGACCAGGCACAACATAGCCTGGTCATACTGCATCTCTCCAGTAATATCAAGCATCATGCAACCTACACACAAAATGCCGGAAATTCTATTGCCTCACAGAAAACCAGCAATGGGAGGGCTAAAGGTAACAGCGACAACTCGCAAGAAGCATACAATGCCACGATCTGAGTGGTAGAGGCAAGGACTTTTGTGAGGTCCTCAGCAAGAACATCCTTTGGATGTGAACTTTACCTAACCCAATGCACGATTGGGGGGAGGAAAAGGATCCGTCAAAACCAATAAGGGCGGAAAAAACAAACAAAGCTGAAACCTAATGGACCCATGAAGCAGGTGTGTATGGCAAGGATGCAGCTCCAAGCTGAAAACAACCCCATTAGTCTAAGCCAACGAGGAAAAACTCAGCCAATCCCAAGATGCTGGTGAGAGGAGCATGGATTTGCTGAAAAGCTCACCAGGCGAAACATACACAGAATTACAGAAAATTATCACAGTTCAATGGGTACAGTGAAACATATTTAAACCAAACACGGGTGAACTGATAAACAGCTTGACTGAAAAAAATATGAAGTGTTGTTTGTAACCCAAAGCCCAAACTGCATATCTGCTGCTAAACTGAAAAAAACCTGGCCTACAGGTTGCTCTCAGTACCCCATTTTTTGTAAGACGGTATGTAATCAATATTTGCCCGCTGGCAACAAAGTGCCCTACTTTCTTTCAAAGGCCAACACACACATACATGCACAGATTGCACAAACATATCAAACATATGCATACTTGCCAACCAAATTTTTTCATTAAAACTCTTCCCCATATTTTGCCTCCAAATTTTACAGAATTTCGCATATTTTCCAATAGAAAATCATATTTTTCTGCGGAATGTGACAAAAATAATCAAATCTAGCTGACCTCGAAAACGCATGATGATGGTGCATCAAGCTAACAGAGGGAAGGAGAGCCTGAATTTCCTAAGACAGCCATCTGCCCTGCTACCCATAAAGCCAGTTGTATTTTATTTAACTTCGGTTGAAGAATTAGCCATCATGCAGGTTTGTTTAAGAAATACGTACATTTCTGAAGAGTAGTATCATTGAATGCAAGATCCAGGATTATGCTTGCATGTGATGAGGATTCAAGAAGGGCATCCCAAGTTTGACCCCTCTTGTCAGTTTTGATTTTCCACACAAATGAAAAAAAATGCAACAACGGGCCTCATGTAGTTGTTTGATTTCTAACAGGTTTTTCTTTTTTCTTTAATACAAAATGGTGGATTGCATATTTTATCCACAATCCCCATATTCGCATATTGTCGGCTCCATTGCTTATTAAAATATGCGAAATCATGCTGGTTGGCAAGTCTGCATAAGCAGTGTCCACTGTTCGCATTGTCTCAACCAGATTATGTTCTTGAGCAAGGCAAACTCACTTCCTTGATACACACCAATGCAATTCAATCCAACTGGTAAGTTGCAGCTTCTCATGATGTGAAGATAATTGCGACTGTGTGGTAGTTGAGTGGACAAAAAGACAAGTCTGGTTTTGTCTAATTACTTCAATTACATACACTCTACCTACATACACACATCCTTGTTCATTTTAAGCCACAATGCTTAAACCAAAACATATTTAAACTGAATTTTAAAAATAATCATTAGTCCCTAGAATTTCGGTTCAAAAGTATTTCACTGTACACTGGAAGCACCAATATAACCACACCCAGGTGCACATCTTTTAGGGGGTGGGGGGGGGAATGGTATTTTAAGAATACTGATACATTCATTAAATCAAAAAAATTAGGAGAGTGAATCTGATAACAAATCTTTTTACTTCCCAGGGAGTTGAAACGGAGCTGAAATGAAGGGATCTGATGGGAATAAAAAAATGAATAGTTGATGACTAACAAACTTGTATCGAGAATATACTGAAATAGAAGGCATATACCGGTAATGTAGTCTAGAGTATTTAAACTGTGTAGATGCCTCTTATACAGGTTAAATCTTACACATTTAAAAGTTGAGGAACATATCTTTCTTCTTAGCCTTTAAATGAGGAATAAAAGAGATCTCATATCCCCAAAAAAGACTACGGACACTACAACCAAGTGACATGTATTCCATTTACAGACCAGCCAACTCAAATTTTTAAGCAACAATAACTTTAACCCAGACTGACAATATTTTTGTATGCTAGGAAGGGACATTGCGAAAAATTTCAGAGATACGAGATAATGTTCCAAGAAGAAAAAGTTAACATTTATCGTAACAGTAGAAATGACCAAAATATATGTATTTAAATTTTAAGCAACATTCCAAAAAAAAAAAAAATTACTATTCACTTAAATGTTAAGATAAAGGAAAGTTATACATTATTACCTACAAATTGAGTTAAATTCTTAAAATCTACATTGTAATCCTAGTGTCTACAGTGTCTAATTAGCAAATTGCCTAAATAAATGACTTTAAATAGAAAGGCTATGTATATGAAAGGCTGACTTGCTTCAATGACACCTACAATTGGCTGAAAGCTAATACATGAAAATCTTAGTATGGTATGTAAGACATAGCCAAATACTTCTTCTTGAAGAACAAAATCTGCAGGATGGTCTGCATAAGAATTGTTAAGACCAAAGAAATCAGTCCATGCTGCATTGAAACTGAGGCTTTAGATCTGGTCTCTGCCTCCTATCTGCTTGGACCATGCCTTTAAACAATCATTTAATACTTGCCAAACAATAAACACAACTGACATCTGTCATTGAATTTTGTGCAGTAATATTCCGACTTTACTGACACCCTATATGCCTTGCGTGTATCTTGTTACGTTCTTGTGGGCAACATGTTCAGAGTGACCACTTCAAAATTCTCAAAACAAAACAAAAGAAAAACGGTGTCTCTGATATTATAACAATATTATGTAGCCTACAGGTAATGCCGTACTTCACGTTACACAGCGCAACATTGGCCCTCACTGCGGCCTCAAAATGGAAGTACATGGCGCATAGATCTACATCTCTCACAGCATAGCTAGACCACTCCGTTTGGTTATCCTCCCTGCCCGTACTATGTTGAGTTGACCTCGCGTGACCAAGGTCAGGATCCGCTCACGAATCCGTTGTGAGAGACGAACATTTTCAACACGCGTAATGGGTTCAAATATCACTCTCTAACTCCCAAAGGTAACTACAATCGGCTAATGTGCACATGAAGGACGCCGTTTGAATTACTCCTCTCGCTGACCAAGGAAGAAAAAACAAATAAATCTCTTCATTTTCTCCTGGCAGAGGTTTGAAAATGGACCTATTTTTGGTTCATTGTTTTCACCTAATACATAATTTTAAAAAAAATCATAATTAAGTTGTTTAACAGACATTGCTTTCTAAAATGTGCACAGATAATTCATAAGACGTCCATAAATGTACTTACGAGAAAGAATTGAATGAGCTATGTAACTTTTCAAGATAAAACAGTTTAAGCATTGTGAAGTCAATGAAAATCGGCAATTCTACGTGCTCATACAATAACACACACCGAGAACTTAATACACACGCAAACACATTACACTATACATGGCCTAGGATACACATGAACTTTGGTCATAAATCGCGTAGAACCAGACATAGAACTGGGCTTACTCAAAGATTTTTTGGTATCATAACGACATGTATGTTCTCTTTCAATGAGGGTTTATGATAAGACTCGTATGTGCACGAATTTTGTAATTACATGTTAATTAGAGAGATGTCAAAAACTGAAAAATTCACTCACGCAATTCAAAAGCGTAATTCACGAAAACTACAAACGTTAGAATGTTGAAATTTCAATGAACCCAAGGAGTGGTGTTGGATGAGTGAAAGAAAGAAAAAAATGAAATTTTGGCGCAATAATGTGGATGTAGCGTAGGGGAAGAATTTATGCAATTTTCAGGCAATGCCATTGATGTGACAGCGGGTACCGGGAACTGCACATGGCCGCTAGTGACCCCGAGCAGGTAGCCGGATGGAGTTGATTAATGGCCTTCGGCTGGCCTCAACTAAACGGTAGTAGTTTTCAGTTAGGGTGAGCCGCCGTGTGAGAGGTTTGATACCGGTCTGTAATTCTTAAGCTCTTCATTATCTAGACATGCATTTTTTTTTTTTTAGTAACCAGGCTCTCTTTTATGTCCTCAGAAAAAGGGGGGGGGGGGTTGCGGGAAGGACGGAGGCATTATTCAGTGGCTATCCTCCATTTATCTGCATTGCATGACGTAAAACTGTCTGCGTCACTTGCTATCAATCAAGATGGGCCGAGTACTTTTGTACAAAAAGGGTGGTGGAAAATCTTGGGTTGCTCTCGCGGTGCACAGTTTGGGCCTTAACGTGGCCATCGTTTCTTAGTTATGTTTTTATTTTTACAGTGATGGTATTTTTTCGTCTGTAAATCATCTCTCCTCGTAGCCTTTAAGTTATCCTGTTTTGTTACATATTAGGATTATTTTTCATTTTAAATGCCTGTTTCCCTTTCTGACAACGTCTTCAACCTCTTCTGAAAATCGTTTCTTCTACTGTGTTCTCTTTAACAAGCCTCTTGTCTTGAGATGATCTTAGTAGTCGGAAAGAGCCATAGAAAACCAAATGAAGAAACTGCAGGGGTTCGTAAAACTTTGAGCGCTTACTGAGATCTGCTTTGCCAGAGCACATATTCGAAGTGTATCAACCTGTCCTCATTGACAAAAGGAGATGTCAAGATGACCTCACCACGGAAATACAGGCTTGACGTCTTCTCTCTTACAATGAGTTCATGTCGATAGGCCAAACCGAGGCTAGTTTCGATTTCAAATCTGTTTTGTAGTTTCAGAGTTCTTGTGCTCAGAAAGTGTTTGAAGTTCTCTCGTGTTTTATAGGATGACTTAAATTGTCAGCTCTTGCTTCTATTCTATCGCCTGAAGGCTCGTGGAATAGTAACCGGCCATGTGACACTTCTCTCATCCCATGTCCCTTACTTAATGTGTCTGGTCATTAGTGACGAGTGATGTAATGGCAGGCGGCAGACGACTATGGCTAGAAACATGCAGACGACTATGGCTAGAAACATACAAAGTCCGGTTTGATGGAAACAAATGAAGGAAAGAAGTGACGCAGGCCAAGATTACAAAAAGAAATAGAGTCTTGACGAAAGACTGTCTGGCGCATGCCAATGGCATCACAGTTTAGTGGGGAGAATTATCCGAGTTCAATATCCTTTTAATGGTTGATCGGACAAAAAATCTGATTTCATTCTTGAAACGACCGACCACATAGTATTTCTGGTCAAGATTCGAGCAGAATTCCTCTTATTGTCAGTTATAACATAATCATTTTAAAAAGAATAAATATTCCACCGGATGTACAGAGAAGGGTAAGGGGAAAGGTGTGACGTTTCTCCAATTGGATTGTAGGTTGTTATATAGAGACTTTTTCGTACTGCAGGACTCAAATAGCGGGCGCAGTATATTTATAGTGTTGAATCCTTTAACAGTCTCCATTTAGAAGACAACAGTTGGACGACTTAGTATGTTTCTGGCCTTTCTCGTTTGGTCCCCTGACCTCTACCTTACTGAAGTTGCGTTTGGATTTATATCTCGCTCACTCTCAACGGTCATAAAGCATTCATACCGCTACTACTCTTGGTGACCGATCCAAGCAAAAAACAACAAAACTATTTAAATAAAATATGTTTGTGTGTGAGAGGAGAGGGAGAGGCTTACTATAATACGAATGGACAGGGATGGACCTGGGATGAGGTCACAAGGATGGCTGCAGACAGAGACCAATGGTGTTCCCAAGTGTTGGCCTTGTGTGTCATGCAATATGATAGAGGATAGGTAAAGTAAGTAAGTAACGCTCTATTTTGCCACTGGTGGTCGTATTATTGCCCTGTCAGATACCAAAAATAAAAAGCAGGACTATCTCCTTTCTCCGTCAAATAACACCGCTACATCATCATGCAATCATGCTGCTTGAAGTGAATGACTGGTTTTTCTGTGTCCAGATAAAGACGTTCATTGAATTGGACATACGATACCTGGTCGCTTCCTATTAAAATGATGACGTTGAGTGATTGGCCCGTCGAAAATGTGCATACCTTATCAGGAACAATGTTTGAAAATGGAGACGCAAAGCTGGCACCATTGATTTTAGTTGAGGTGTAATAGTAATAGTAACTATCAGTTTTCTGTTAACGTTCATGCTTTAAACTTTGAGGTCATTGGATACTATGAGACCACAGATTGCATGAGTAGGCTATAATACACCGTGGTGCTCAGTCTTCTTCTATTCAAACAAAGGAAATGTAAGTCAGGATGTACGTTTCAGGGATGTAAATCGCTCAGATTTTGTTATGATTTCAGAATTTTTCACCTCCCTAAAGTAAATGCTTTCCCAAATTTCTTTCTTATTTGGCGGTATGATTTGCTTATACTTTTCTATTATATTAATGCCAATCGATAGATTTTTTTTTTATTACCCACGACGTTTTAATCCTTTTGATTTTGCTATTAAGAAGAAGGTGACTGTTATCATCCGCCTCGGTGGCTAAATGGTGATCACATATCGGCACAAGTCGAGAGTCAAGAAGCATTCACCATGGTCAGAACAAGCGTGCGTGACCTCATGAGTTCGAGCCTCGGAAGTGTGTGGTCAGGCTCATAACCGCAAGTCATCGGCTATGTGTCCTTGGGAAAGGCACTTCATTTCGCTTACGTCACTGGACTCAGTTGTGAACGAGTAGCCTACCGGGCCGTTAAGACACGCTATCTCTGTCTGAATAAAGAAATGTATTCGCGCCTAACAGGCTGCAAATCTTGCTCTAAATGGTCTGTGTTGCTGTAGGTCGGTGGAGTAAAATGTCATCAAGCGTCGTGAGTTGGGCTAAGCCGTGGAACGGGCGCCATACAGATGCCATTCCTTAAATGCCATCCTTATCTTTTTTACGTTATTATCATCATGCTGCTATGTATTGCCTTATCTTCACCAGTAGGTAGGCGTCATGAGCCTGAATTTTTGCCGGTGTACGAATTCCAGCGTGGGCGTTGTCTTGAAACATTGTGATGGATTTCTGTTACATGTACTATTAAGTTTACACTCCTCCTCCACCGATTTCAGCCAAGCGCACCCATTGAATTGGAAGTGATACAGTATCGGGGACGATGTATGAAAAACTTCAGCGTGCTTATTTCGTTCGTTTTCATGGCGGCAAGTGCGGTGACTTATATATTTGTGTAGATGCAATGTTTCGGGGTTAATTTATTGGCCTGCATAAAACGTGTATCATACATTTATGGAGGATCAATATTCTGGACTGCTGCTGGCTAGTTTCCTGTTTACTCTCAAAACCACTCTTGGCAGATGTTAATGATATATATGCGCATACATATAATATAATATATTATTTATGTATGTGTGCGTGTTTGTATATATGTATGTATGTATGTATGTATATGTACGTACGTATGTATATCTGTATGCGTAATACACACCATTGTGACAAATTGGACGTTCGGCTCATCAAAGCATACATGCATCTCGAGATCTCTCTCTCTCTCCTCTCTCTCTCTCTCTCTCTCTCTCTCTCTCTCTCTCTCTCTC
>JAOYNN010156474.1:0-11161 GCA_025770095.1 Goniobranchus kuniei | reverse complement strand
CTTCTTCTTCTTCTTCTTCTTCTTCTTCTTCTTCTTCTTCTTCTTCTTCTTCTTCTTCTTCTTCTTCTTCTTCATTACCATTATCTCCATCGCTCTCGTCATGACGACCATCACCATCCTCATCTTCAACATCGTTATCATCATCATCATTATCATCATCAGCAGCAGCAGCAACAGCAGCAGCAGCAGCAGCAGCAGCAGCAGCATCACCGTCACAACCAAAAATCCATTGTTCTCAAAATTTCTCAGAATTCACCATGACTTTTATAATATTATGTGCATGTAAATGTACAAAATGTTTGACGTGCATATTTGCGTATATATTTCATGTATATGATATGTAAGAAGGTCATAACGTCATCAACAATCACGATCATCCCTACCCTCCTCCTCCTCCTCCTCCTCCTCTTCCTCCTCCTCCTTTTTTCCTCTTTATCATTACCTTTTACATCATCGCCATCGCATGACATCCAGGGCCGTGCCGTGCACTCCCGCAGCCCCGGCCCGAAGGGGCCCCCTCCAGTCGAAGCATAAGGTACCCAAAGGAAATGTCGTTTTTTAAAGTATTTAATTTGCGTTAATTATCCATTTCAACTGCCCCCAAAAGATTGTAGGGGCCTATCAAGACGTAGGTCTAAAGTTAATTATTAGCATATACGTCTAGTTCGTATGTACTTTATTGTAATGTCAATAGCTACATCTAGATTGGATGAACACCAGCATGGAATTTCTCTCGACAATGTGAAACGTCCTGACTCTTGGTTGCTATTATTTCCTAGACATTATTAATTTTTTTTTTAACTTTTAGGTAATCATTACCACCACCACCCCTCCCCCACCCCACTCCCACCATTTTCCTCCAATATCTAAAGTTTTTGTTGTCCTCTTGTTGTTGTTTGTTGTTGGTTTTTTGTTGTTGTTGGGTTTGTTTTATATTACTGATGCTCACGGCAAGGTCTGTCCGCCCAAGAATCCTCTGCGTTTGCGCCAGGGCTGCTTGATATATTGTGAAATGTTTCCAATGCTGTTTGTTTTGTGCCATATCACGAAGTTTTTCCTTGTCACTTTTAAGTTTGATAAGGCGATCTTTGACGCTTTTGAGGACTCTTCTTAGAATTTTTACCTCAGTCGTTCTTGTTCTACAGTGCCGTTTTCTCGTCTGCTCATTAAATTGATCTGCCACTGTCATTGCTTTGTTGTTAGGTGTATTTTTATCATGCCTCAGAATGTGTCCATAAAGTTGCCAACGGTTGTGAAGTATGTTTGAAGGTGATGAAAGTTAACTTGTCCTCTCAAAGTCAATTGTCTGTTACTCATACTGTGGAAGGATAATGGATGCCACGGGCAGTTTTCAGTTGTCTGTGACGAAAGTTGTGAAATCTGCATTTGATTTTTATATTATGACATTATTTTGGCTTTGGTTTGTTATCTTAGTACATTTCGAAATTGTGTGGCGAGACAAAGTCCACGTCATCGGCGCATGCATGTTTATTCGGAACGACGAATTTGGTTTGTTGTCTTATTTCCCTAAAGGCATGCTCAAACGATAATAACCAACAAATTTCTATACGACAAATGTAACAAAACACCCTCTGAATAAAAATGTTGGAAAGCAGATGACACATTCTCAGACGAAACAACAACATTCCTGCTAATAGAGCTATGCAGTCTTTCTTCACAACATCTGGATACAACAAACGTAGAGGCAGATCTTCAAACAACATACACACAATTATCAATAGAGACCTCAAACGACTTCAACACTACAAGGAACTACGGTCAGATAAAGATCTAGCAATTCTGAAATCAATGGCACAGGTCCTAGCGCAATGGGAGACATTCGTTCGGAATATCCGAGAAGCAGCCGAGGCGTCCCAGTCTGATGATTAGGAAGCGAACGGCAATAAGTCTTGTAAGTTAAGTCACGCTCCAAGGTTAATATAAACAGTACGGAGCCCAGGCTGCTCCTCGTAGGAACCCAAGACTGATTTTGAGTGTTCCATGTTCACATCAAGTTACTGAGAAAGAAACGAATGATAGGATATTCGTCTTCATTTATTATTATACTGTCCTGTTAGAAAGTTGCACTGAAAAGTGCTCAAAGTTGCGCCAGAAAATCAAGGAAGTTTGACCAAATGTTGCAAAAAATGGCAAAAATTGCACTTAAAATTTGCACCTGCTTAAAAGTGTAAGATTGTACAAACATGCTTTATTTTCAGTATGTGAGATGTTTAATGTCAGTTTCTAAATAAAACACATTACACAATGCTCACAATGTAAGGAAAATGAAGTTTTCAAAGTTACAACCATGGCAAACAAAATACAAATGCCATTATGGATTTTTTCCTCTTTATCATGCTAGCAAGAATGGGTTTTCAACCTTGGTTCATCTATTCCATATCCTAGCTTTGTATTTTAATTCAGAGGCAAGATGATTGGTATCAAAATGTTCATGAGATGACAGACATTCGGATGAGATAAAGTTGCGTAAGTGTAAGGGGACTTCTGAAAATAACTGTAATATACATCAACTATAAAGACAGAACATGGAAATGTTCACTTAATACTTCTTGTTCAATCAATTTATTGTATTACAGAAAGATGAGAGATTTGAGCATTTCTTCCCACGAAGATCTGTGTCTCTCTGAAAATACAAGTAGAGAGAAGCTTCTCTCAGTATCGGCTGAACTTACACAAGCATAGATATTTGGTTTGCACATTTGGCTAATGCTGGAACATCACTGGTACGGCTATTCCAGAAGATTGCCAAGTCAATGGGCAGACCCCTTAATCACGGCTTTAGGTCCTAAGACCTCTTTGTACTTTTTACTCTCGTCCGTGGGGATGTCTTTTAAGCGTGGCAGGGCATTCAGGCCACCTTCAAAAACAATCAACTTAGCTGGGTCAAAAAGTGGCACCTGTTTTAGGAATTCAATCCCTGGTTGACCTTCTACAGTCATGTATTCGTCTAATTTTACATGCCAAAATTAAGTTGTGAGGAAAGGGCAAGGTTATTTGGACATATGGAAGCTGAGTATATATCTATAAAATACATTATTAGATTTCATTGTAAAGAAGAGCTAGATTAAGTTACTGGCACCAATACAGAATATTTTTTTATGAAATTTAGAGAAAAATTGCAAATTTTGAAAATGGTTTTCCCCCAAAAGTTGCACCAATGTTGCAAAAAAGCTTCAAAGTTGCACTACAGTTGCGGAAAGCAGCAAAAGTTGCAAAAAACATAAAGTTGCACCAAAGTTGCAATCGCGAATTTCTGACAGGACAGACTTTTTGTCAGAACTATGACTGACCACAGTTAGTTGTGTTTAACCATATTGTTTTGTTTGTACAAGATGGATACAGTTTCTAGTTGTCAATTTATGAAAACAAAATAGAAAACTTTTTTTTTTGTCAGATACATCGGTTTGCCGTTGGGGGGTAGTGCTGCTATTATGCAAAAGTGCATTTATGATGCAGTTATGTCACTAGGTCAACTTTCGTCCCTGCCACAAACTGCTTTATTCTACCTTCTTGTTGTCACTTGATTTCCCTCTGATAAGAGTTTATAAAATAATCAACACACTTTCTTACTCTTCAATACTATTGATGTAAAATAAATACATCATCAATACATGTTTATGTAAAAAATTATATAATTACACATTAATGGTCTCATCTGTTCACCCCTAAGAATATGAAAAAAAAAAAAGAAAAGCAAAATTTACACAAAAAGCCTTAAATCTATAATATTATGCATATTTAGATTGCACAGAGTTTATTCTTTAAGACCCGTCTCCTTGACCTGATTGTTATTGTTAGTGTATTACATTACATTGCATTGTGCATTTCTTAACTTTATGCCAGGTCTTGTGAAAATTGTAACTCTTGACAATACAAATAAATATTCAATGTACAATAGATGATACCTTTGTGAATCAGAAAATTCAGTCACTTCAACATGTTTTCGGTTGTTTTTTGTGAGATTTCCTTTTATTATTGGAGCTCTACGTTTTGACTTGTCATAAAATTGAAAATCATTTTTTATCTGGTTGTTTAGTGGAAGTCTTGAGGCTGTGTTCCTATCAAGTGGTGAGTCTGGAATTTCAAATTGTAACATTTACACTGAAAATCAAGCACACAATAGCAGCCAAAAAATATAGATATATAAGAGTGACCCAAAAGAAACCAACATCTCCAATTTTGAAGGCTTACTACATCAGTGTCACCACTTAATTTGTAAAGATCGGTGGTACATTATAACAAAGATAAATACACTACAACATGTAAAAATATGATTCTGATTGATTAAAGGGTTCAAAACTTTTAGGATACAAAGTAGAGGGATGTCATAGTGCACTGTATCATTAATATCAAGGACATTGGATACCCCCGAAGCCTCACCGAAACAGCCAAGTGAAAAAAAAGGAGATAGGGTTGCAAACAAGCTCTGATACCACCAATATGGTTTTCTGTTCTTTAGTGAAAATGATATAGCAACACACAACATGTTCTATCAAACGAATTTAGTCTGCTAGAAGTTTTTTTTCAGAGTCTTGAGTTCTACTTTAGACTCAGATCTAGTTTTAAGCTTACGTTGATTACTGTATGCCAGTTCTATGGATAACAGCATGGGTAGATCTACATCTACATATAGCTCTGTTCTAGATCTATCTGGTTCTAGATCTAGGCTTTTCTGCTTTGATTCTCAAGACACTGTTCAACAAAACTGATATTGTAAGTCCTTAAAATGAGATGCTCTTTGTTGAAAAGGGACGGAGAATAAAAAGTACATGAAAAAAAAATATTAATGTGTTGGGATGAAACAAGAGGGGAAGAAATACGAATATAACGTGCCATTTTATCATGAAAAAAGAGATTTAGTTTGCTTTTAACCCTTACATTGCCACCCATTTTAAGCTGTGTCTTCGTCATTGTGTGGCATTTTTGTTGATATCCTCAAGGAATGACTTCAGAAAAGAAAAAAAAACAGCCCCTTAACCATTATATATGTTCAGGTAAAACTTTCAGGATATACTAATGATATATACTAGTTTCAAAGGTCACATGCCATTCTAGTGGAATGTATGTCTCTGTTTTCCAAATACTCCCATTCCCATTCCCAATCATCAGTAGCGACACGCCCCCTTCTTGCCAGTCTCGGATCTCCATCCTGACAAGGCTCAATATGCACATCATTGTCACTGTCAAAGTCGAGCAACTCTTCAGCTGCTCAGTTATATTCATTACACAATGAATCATTGCTATCCCCATCGCTTTCCTCATCTCTAGACGAGTCAGAATCGTCGTCATTTTCAGATTCCATGTTGGCTGGGTAACCAAAGTAAACAACTCAAAAAATCTGGTTTTATCTCGCTTATTAGATCTGGGATTGACAAAATTCATGCAGTATCAGCACTTTTCACCATCAAGGGATACAACTCCTGAAACAAACATGCATCATTTTATTCTATAATGGATTCCTCATTTAGTACTGGTCAGATTACAACTAGAGTAGTACTTGGCAATGGGAAATTCTTCTTCTTTAGGTACCATGTCTGCAACAGACATTGGCGATCATGTTCCTCCACTCATACTTGTCCTCAGCTAACCATATAATATAAGGTCATTGTTGCTACGATTCTGTATTGCCCATGAATTAAGACTCAATAAAAGTTATTCTCTGTCTTCCTCTACTGCGTTTGCCTTTTATCTTTCCTGTTATGGCTAGATGTTCTAAATCCTTGTGGCGGCAAATGTGTCCTAAAAATTGTAGTCGCCTCTGTCTAATGGTTTTGATTAATGATCTTCCAAGCTTAGCGTCCTTCAATACTGATTCATTAGATCTTTTCATTAGATCTATGGAAAATAGGTACAGTAAATACGACTTCTCGGGGATGGCATTGTCAGGGTGAAAGCAAATAGTAATAGTGGAAACCATTAGGATAATCGAACGCAGGCAGATGCTGTCTGATATTGTCTCAACAATGGTATGCTTGAATAAATCCTGAAATTATACAGGGTGACACAAAAACAA
This sequence comes from Goniobranchus kuniei, assembly GCA_025770095.1. NCBI lineage: Eukaryota > Metazoa > Mollusca > Gastropoda > Nudibranchia > Chromodorididae > Goniobranchus > Goniobranchus kuniei. The sequence goes on along the minus strand of JAOYNN010156474.1, from coordinate 5,127 downwards.
GCACACACTGTAACTTTGGCAAAAAGACAGCTACATCAACAAAAATTTGAAACAATCAAGGTTATTTATGGCCAAATGTCTAAAAAAAAGTTTCGTAAGTATTCTTTAAAAAATTTGGAAATGGTGGTGAAAAAAAAAACCATGAACCGTTTTGAACTTGAGGCCCATATTAAAATATATGTGTTAAATTCAAGAAGGCTGAGTCACCATGCAAAATTCGAACAGAAACAAAGTGAAAGTCTAGCTTTTTTTTTAAGACATTGAAAGTGTGTGACATAATAAAGAATTGAACAAAAGCATATTTTATACATTTTGTAGGAAAATGAGTTATACTGATCATTGTTTACGTTCTGTCCCGTTGAATCCACACACAGTGTTTGTTGACTTGTCACCAGTCAAGATTTTCACACCTGAAATATAGCGCTCTTTTGTCACATTTTGGGTATTTCCTTCCTTGTCCTCAAACCAGAAAGGGCTTATATAAGGAGTCCACGGAGTCCAACTAGCATTGTAAGCCATACCTGACAGTGTAGGGAGCATTCATGGACGTGATGAGTGGATGGATCACCCAGTAAACACAATTTTTTAAAATTTACATTTCCTGCAAGCAAAAACTGTGCCTTGTCAGAAAGCTATAAGGTTCTCTAACCATCCTATTTACTGCCTTTTTATTATTTTTACACACCTTCAAAGTCCAAAAAGTCAGACTGTCATTTTGTTTCTGTTTGAATTTTGCATTCTTACCCGATTTTCTTGAATTTTAACGCATACATGCCATGTATTTTCTTTTGGCCTTGATTTAAAACGGGTCATATTTTGTTTTTCTTCATCATTTCTACATTTTTTATAAGATACTTACGAAACTTTTTCAGAGATTTTGGCCATAAATATTAGTGATTGTGTCAAATTTTTGTTGCTGCAGCTGCCTTTTTAAGGAAGTTATAGCTCAGTTGGTAGAGCGGCTGACTGCCATGTGAGGTGACCCGAGTTCGATCCCCGGCCGGGCATGGTTTTTTTCGGGGCCCCCAGTTCACCCAGCAGTATAAATGGGTAGATAGGTCTTTCTAGACTTGGCGGAAGTAAAGTCAGCTTGGAAAGCAATGGCAAACTACCACATTATGCCGTGTGCCTAGTATAATTACGGCTCTACCCCTAATTCCCTTATACCCAGTCATGGCTTTGGGACTAACTTTACTTTACTTTATAAAGACTACAGAGAGCGCTTTTTTGTGTGTCACCTTGTACTAGTGAATGCACAATTATTTGTCCTTTAAGACTTCCAATTTATATGCGAGTCAGTTTCATAATGGTAAAGTAACATTATTATCTTCTAAAGTTGGGAGACTTTTTGGGGGCCACCTGATATATGTAACAGTTTCAAGAATGATCAAGAAAAAATATAATTATTATAAGATAAAATACACTCCATGTATGATATATATTTTATGACACACTTCTTACATAAATAACCAAATCAATAAAGTACAGCTCAGAAGTGAGATCACTTGGATTTGGACTGACTACATATAAGTTGACAATTCAATTTTAAAGATGATATAAAATGACAAGACAATGAAAATTTGGACAGGGTGAGACAAACAAAACAAGACCTGAGAAGCGTGTTTTTACCTTTCAAAGGCAACACCAAATTCTTAATTTTCTGCACAGTAAATCAATCAGTAAAATTCAACAATATAAAAAAATTACAGCATGTCCCATAGCAAAGGCTAAGTTTTTGAAATTTTGAAAATGATCCACTCAATTATGAGAGAGCTGATTTTGCTCCAAAAGATTTCATAATTAAGGAAATTTAAAGTGGCACACATTAAGGGGTGAATAAAGAGAATGCTTTACGCCTGAAAACCAGCATGAGCGAAAACAAGTGCTTTAATATAAATAAACAACACGTGTACATGTGGCGCACATAAGTGCTTTAATATAAATAAACAACAACACGTGTACATGTGGCGCACATAAGTGCTTTAATATAAACAAACAACAACACGTGTACATGCGGCGCACATAAGTGCTTTAATATAAATAAACAACAACACGTGTACATGCGGCGCACATTAGTGCTTTAATATAAATAAACAACAACACGTGTACATGTGGCGCACATTAGTGCTCTAATATAAATAAACAACAACACGTGTACATGTGGCCCACATAAGTGCTTTAATATAAACAAACAACACGTGTACATGTGGCCCACATAAGTGCTTTAATATAAACAAACAACACGTGTACATGTGGCACACATTAGTGCTTTAATATAAATAAACAACAACACGTGTACATGTAGCGGACATAGAGAACTTGTTCACTACCACTACCAGCCTACATCTACTTCCCATTTCTTCACAACCGCTTTCATTGTCATCATTTTCATTTAGTTCAGCCGACACATCAGCCTCCTCATCACTCTCCTAAATAGATCATCCTACACCTTCAATAATATTTTGTGTTACAGTGCTGGGGGTAGCAAGTAAGTTCTGTAGGAATGAACAGGCCATAGATCTAGTTCATAATGAAGAGGCTTCAACTTGACAATCAATATATCAATATTTATGTCTCCATATGGATGAAAACAAAAGTTGAGTAGTGAAAACAACCAGAGTATCATGCTCTGGCAGGTAGAAGGGCTTTCTGGTGTCTAGAGTGTATGGTCAGTCGTATAGTGCAGTCATTGGCAGATGATGACAGGCTCTTTAGTAGTGTATTGATACCAGGTGACGGCAGCCACTCTAACTAGTGAATGGGTGATAACATACAAACATGCATAAAACATAACAATATAACTAAATGGAGAGATGATCTACATACATAACAAAAATCATCTCTCGACAATAAAAACAAATCGGCAACGGCCATAAACCTCCAAATTGTACAGCATGATAACCACCCAGGATTTTCTACCACCCTTTGTGTACAAAAGTACTCTGTCCATCTAGATGTCAAATGACCCAATCGTATTTTCAGATTGAGCATCTTCAAAAGAAGCAAACGGATGAGAGGAGTTATCGCTCATCTTACTTGCCTGCTACAAGATGCTTGGGGAGAAATAAGGGGGGGGGGGGGAATTGCTAAATAAATCATTAACCGGTAGAATACCCTATTGCCCGCATTGGCTGGTTACCAAATCGCCCACAGTCGCCCCTACACCCTATCAATTACTAGATATTTGTCAAGAACCACTTCTTATAATTCACTTCCAGAAGGCTTCCATTCACAGCTGGAACAATCTACTTTCAATAACTGAATGCTTCTACCTTCACTTGTTCTCAAATAAATCGATTTCAAAGACGGCCTTTAATTTACTTACAAATGTGATCAATAGGACTCAAACTACACCCTACGACAGCCCAATTGATGAAGTAGAAGGGCATATTGATGAAGAAATGGACATTGAAATTAAAAATGATGAGTTAAAGGATGAACTGGGCTTCCCTTCTAGATCTAGTTGTAGGCTCTGCTGGAGCTGATGAAGACGATGATTTATCCTTTAGTACATATTCTGGTGAGGAGGAGTTCCCCTGGCATTCAACATTACAAGATGTTGAGGTCATATGGGGTGAAAGCTGAATTGCTCTTTGCGAAGAATTTGGATAAGTGATTTTAAATCAAATTCTAACCATAATACATACAACTTGAGTTAAGAATTATATATTCCTTGGCCTGGTTTTCAACCCATGTTCCTTTGTAAGCATTGATAATCTACGACTTGAAAAACAATAAGCACAGCATTATATGCATATTAAGCATAATATGATATATGATATAATAAGTTAACAACATCCCTCAGAAAAAAAACAAAACATAACAAACAAAAATAACTCCCTCTCTTTTAAGTGCCTAGGATTTTTAAAAAAAATCACAATAACTGCCTGAAATTTTCTGGGTACCGTACCCACGTCGAACATTCTAGCTTAACATGCAGAATTTTCTACCAGCCCTGAACTTTACATTATATATATACAAATGGAGGATAGCCACTGAATAGTGCCTCCATCCCTCTTCCAGCAATTCTCTCCATTCCAGGAGACAAAAAGAGAGCCTCATAGAAGATCTTGCTTGACCCTTAGGCCAGTCCTAGCATGGCTCTGTAGCTCTGTAACTCACCTGTCTCGCAGGTGAGCTCGCTGCCTGTCAGCCCAGCCCTAGTGTAAGATAGTGCCTGTATGGTCTGTACGACCTAGTTATTTTTAGGTACTGTGTCAGTACCATAGCAATGGCAAACTACCACATTATGCCGTATGCCTAGTATAATTAGGGCTCTACCCCTAATTCCCCTATACTCAGTCATGGGTACGGGACTAAATTTACTTTTACTTCTTATTTAAAGGCGGGATAGGGTCATAGACCTCTAAATGCCCCGACAAAACAAAGAAAATTAAATATTAGATTCAACGATTTGACGTAACCATAAAAAATAAAGCAATCATAATTACTCCTCATAGTCATAGATTTCGTTTCGAAGCTCCGTAAAAATGTAATTTTAAAATGAGTTAAAACTTTCAGAGCCTTTAACTTGAAAAAAAGAGGAGGTTCCATGCCCTAACTATTCTCAAAGTAAACGAGTTTCGTCTTACTGAGGTAGAACTGCCCGTTACAAATATCTTATATTTATTCCCTCTTGTAAAATTCACTTAAGGGAATTGGAAACAAATCATCTTGATTAAGGTAATCAACACCATGAACAATTTTGTATAAGGTTGTATAAGGTCCCGTGTTTTTCTTCTTTATTTAAGAGATGATAATTTAAGGTATATCAATCTGTCTTCGTATGACAAGTCTTGGATTTCTGATAATAATTTCGTTGCTCTTTCGTGATATTTTTCTATATCAATTGACTGCCGTTTAAATAGGGGGCGCCAAACAGTATTTCTGTATAATCAAAGTTATGTACACATTTGCAAACATGGCTGTGTCCATGTAGGCTGTACCATGATGCAAATAAATAAAAGAAAATGAAAAGAAACAACACAAAAATGATGCAGATAAAATAGATGAAATCCCTTCTTTCCCAGCTCATTTAGACCGTGGAATAGAATGCCTGATTCCATCAGATGCTGCAGAGACGTGGACTCTTTCAAACTGTCCGCCAGATTACCCTGAAGTCAAGCT
>JAOYNN010156363.1:0-11166 GCA_025770095.1 Goniobranchus kuniei | reverse complement strand
CTCACCCTCACTCTCTCTCTCTCTCTCTCTCTCTCTCTCTCTCTCTCTCTCTCTCTCTCTCTCTCTCTCTCAGCACTGTGGCTCAATGGTTAACGCGTTGGCTTGGGATCGGGAGGTCCGTGGCTCGATTTCCGTCGGCTTCTACTTGTTTTTTTTTCTTTAAGCAACGAAATGAACCCTAATTATTGCATCACTCGACTCCGGTGTTAAATCAGTACCTAGTAAAAGGCTAGTGTTGTTGCGCAAAATGAGGTACACTTTACTGTATACTCCCAAGTGGGTATTCCTGCTGGAAGAACACTTGTCATAAAGCGCGTCGAGCACAGCGTGGATTTAGCGTTATATACAAGCTCACGACACATAAAGTATATTTCTTCTTTTTTGGGGGCGTTTGAAGTTGAATAACAGAAAAGCAAAACAACAAAAAACAAACAAAAACAAACAAAAATATGTTAATGATGATGAATATAGTATAATCATTGCATTTATAAAGTGCCTTCCTATTTGTAGCTCAAGGCATTGAACAATTAAAAAATAATAATGAGGATAGTTGTAAAATCACTTGTGTATCACAAAGAATAAAATTGACAAATTTGTGCTACACACTTGATATGATATGATATATGGTTAAGGGCTTATGATTTAAGCAACTAAACCTTTAAATAAATTGCATTTCATTTATAAAGACAATCTGTATGACACTATACAATGTGAATTCCTCCCTTTATTGATCTAAAGATTTTAGATGTTGACTTTTTTCCCTCCATTTAATCTTCTAATTTTATCATTAGCTTTTCTATCAGAAGGCAATTTGATTTTCCGTTTGTGAAACTGAAGAATCTTTAAATGCAAACACAGTAACAAAAATTATTCAAACGGTAGGTTGAAATATTATGTTAGTGACTGGCAAGGACACTGATGTTATGACTTCTCAATATTTCAGATGATTCAGAGATTCCCACAGAGCAGGTAGTGTGGCATCATGTGGCCATAGAACTTGATGTGCCTGCCATTGAATGGCCACCCTATGAGAAAGGTTTCAGTCTGGCTTTCTGGATGAATATGGAACCATGTTCCCCTAAGCACAGAAGATTTGAAGCAGATATGGACAGGGACAGAAGTAAAGAGAAGTTTTAGCATATTTTTGTTTTTTTCTTGCTTGCTTGTTTCATATAATGTCAAGGGTCATTATTTGGATGAGAAATTAATAGTTCCTTTGGCATTAGCGCTATGTGATAGTTGATGACATCAAGAGCAAAGTCACTCATCATGTCTCTTCTTATTTACATCCTGGTAACTCCCTGGCTATTTTAGTTTTTCATTATCTATATTTACGTATACATCCCTGGTACATATACATTAGAATAAATTTCAAATTGTTTTTTTTTAGGCAGCAAGTTGTTTTAGGAAGAAGCCATTTTAGTTAAGTAATAAATCAGTAAATGAGTAAAAGGTGCAAAATCACTGATTATGAGAATGTTACAAACCAGAGGATAACAAGTGCAAATGGGCATAAAACTATCACTTTCTTCAACAGATGAAGAAAACATGGCAACCTCTACAGATAAGGACCCTCGGTTCTCAAATACCTACCAGCTCCCCATGCAAGAAAGTTTATTGGTGGTTGCTATTGGTAACAAAACAAAAATGTTGGAAGTGTGGATTCATACACGGACTTCATCTCTTATTTTTAGGTGATCATTTCTTTTTGTGTTAGAAGCATTATGATCCAGCTGACTAACTTACTAATCTTTTATTTGACTAATTTCTTCCAAAATTCAAACAGTGGAAAACAGAGAAAAGTTGCATTAAGAGTTCTCTGACACTTGACGGATCAAGTACCTTTGTAGATAAAGGGTGTTATAAAATTCTGGGTCGTTATTGCATTGCAAGTATAGGGCTTGACTGCCATTGCTCATAAGTTTTTGTTTGTTTGTTTTTAAAAAAAATTATTTCATCTTTTTCCTCTTCTTCCTGGTTAAATGCAAATCACCTGTGATCACTTATTGCAAGGTTAAATTAGATAACAACAATACAAAATATTTTTTTGTTAAATAGTAAAGTCATAAAATGATCAAAATGCCATCTGCTCAATCTTATGTCTATTAGTGTTGTGTCTGTTATTCTGACAGTGTTATCAGATAAGCTGTTTCACATTCAAATTGTTGATGGAAAGAAAGATTGCAGATGGGTGTTTCAAAGTGATACTGGCACTCTGTATTGATGACCATGGCCTTGTGTGCGCCACTCCATTAATATCCGTTGGAGATCTTCTGTTTCAATATCTACCAAGCCATTTATTATTTTATAAAACATAATAAGTTTGGCTCTTTTTCTTTTGCCTTCCAGTAATGGCCATTCCAAGCGTTGTAAAATATTTGTGACACTAATGGTGGTTCTGTAATCTCCCACAATATTACTTGCCACTTTCCTTTGGACCATCTCCAACTCCTGCTTATTTTTCTGATTTGTTGGGTCCCAAACGATGGGTCTTACTTGCATCTAATAGCATGTAGCCTTTATATATTTGGACATTTTTTCAAGTTTCTGTTTAAGAAGGCATTGATATGGCTGGCTTTCTTTTTTATTTTTCCAATATGGCAATCCCATATGACAAGTTATGAGTGATGTCCAGGTCAAGGTATTAAGCAGAGTTATCAATTATAATATTGTCTCATGGATGGCATATTCAAAAATTATGGGTTTCCCTCTTTTTATTTAGAGGTAATACTTTGCACTTGCTGGATTTAATTTCATGAGCCCATTTTAAAGGTTTTTGAGATTTTTTAAAGCATTTTCGTGCCCTTAACATTCATTTGAGAAAGAAAGCAGGACATAGAAACAAGGAAGCAGCTTTCCACAGTCGCACTCCATAAACTTACCAACATATGGATAGAAATGACAAACTGAAGAAAGCTACGAAAATAAAACTGTATAAATCGCTTGTGAAGTCAGTACTTACAACTACAGAACCTGGGCTCAAGCTGAAAGCGAAGAAGACAAGCTCGATGCATTTCATAGGAAACAGCTTAGGAAAGTACTAAACATCAACTATCCAACAATAATAACCAGCAAATCTTTATATGACAATTGTAATGAAACACCTTTCTGAATACAAATTGTGGAAAGCAGAGGGTAATTGTTCGGACACAAACTCAGACGAAACAACAACATTCTTGCTAATAGAGTTATGCAGTCTTTCTTCCCACCATCTGGACACAACAAACACAGAGAAAGATCTTTAACCAGCATATATACAGTTACCAATAGAGACTGCAAGCGCCTTCAACACCACAAGGAACTATGGTCAAATAAAGTTCTAGCCATAATGAGATCAATGGCACAGGCCCAAGCCCAATAGAAGACATTCGTTTGGAATATCCGAGAAGCAGTCAAGGTTTCTCCGTCTGATCATTAGGAAGCGACTGGCATTAAGTCAGTAAGTCAGTAACATTAATTGGTCTATGCATCATCCCTCTATTTAGTCACCATGTATTATTACAATATGTATTTGCTTATTGTATATGTTCAAGTCTCTCTTTTCCTCTTTGAAAACTTCTTTTCTTCTTCTGAAAACCTTTTTGCTCTCTCTGTTCTCTCTGTTTCTTTTAACTAGGCTATAATATTACATTTTCCATGGGTGCTGAGGTGACATAAAGGAGTAGAAAAGAGTCCTAAAACATTAAACAGACAATCTTAGTAACTCACTGCTGACTCACTTTCTGAAGTGTGTTGTTACCATCTTTATTGTCTCATGAAAGTATTTTTGTATGTAAACTTGTCCTCAGTTGTAGATATTTCTGAATTAAGATGATGATGATGATGATGTCCTTATAATTTTCTTTTATGGCTGACAGGCTGACATCTGGTCAGAATGAAGCATCGGTGCTAAAGGAGACAACCCTCTATAACTTTTTGACTTCATCCCAGTGGCATTTGTTGACCATTTCCTATATTGATGTGTTAGATGGAAGCACATTTGTTGGCCAGGTGAGGATTACAATGGATGATTTATAAATGTTTTAGCTATCAGTTATTGTTAATAAGCTTTGATAATATCTTCATGATCAAAAGGTAGATTGTCGTGCATTCACCCCTATATCAATTTCAGCTGACTGTGACTTTGGACGGCCATGTGAGACAGGAGCTCATTTTGGACCATCCGGCATCCATGACTAAAAAGCAGATCTCCTGGCCTTTCTTGTGTGTTGGAGACACCCGTCATGGATCCACAAAATCACACACTGGCTCATGGAAACTTGGCACACTGAGAATTTTTAAAGGTATGCTTCTTGATTTTCTTTTTTATTTAAGAGGAACTTTACATCAACCTCTTTTTTTTGTTGTTGAAATCTTTAAAGCTATGCTCTACTCTAATATAATTGTGCTTTGGTTTGATAAATTTGTTTTCTTTTACATTGCAGGTGTGCAGCTCTCCCCTGAATTTTGGTTCCACCTGTTCTGCTTGGGTCCAAATTTTGCTGGCTTGAGTTTGTGTGATTGTGGAGACTCTCACGTGTCTTATAGTCCAGCTCTACGCAAGCACATTGTCAATGCTAAGCATTTAAGCAGAGATGTGCTGTTTGGTATTTCTCCTCTCCCTGACCTTGACCTTGCTAGGGTATGCTGACTGAACTCGTTTAAATTCTTCTCCATGCCAAAGTGCACTGCACTCCTGATTTTGTCTATGAATAATTTCTTTCAAGCATATCACATTGATATACTGAACTGCAGCCACCTGAGCATAATTTTCTTCCTTATTGGCAATTGTTGATAATGGCTCAAACAGAGTCAAAACCAAGGTGTATCACTTTAGTTTTCATTTAAGAGATTGTAGGTTATACTAAAAAGTATTTTCATATTTCAAGAATATGAAGTGTGTCCTGAAGCATCATGGCATTCATTTGCATTCTTTGAAATCACACCATATCAGTGGGAAATAAAATAACAAAAATTAGAGCAAAATTGCTTATATTAAAATTTTGTTCCAGTTTTTTGTGCCTAAGAGATAAGATTCTTATCACCATGCACTGCTGTTTCCATTAAGGAGGGTATAAAATGAGTTTCTGGTCTCTGGGATGAATGTTCACATTCATGATATGGCGGTATTTGTCCAGATTTGCCTAATCTTAGATTTAAAGCTTTTGTAATCTGTATCAACATAGGCAAGTTATTTTAACATAACCTTTGAGATTTGTCAACTGCTCAGTTATGTAATGTTGGGCCGACTGCTCTTCAGTAAAATAGCCTAGGAAAAGGCCAGAACTTTATGCCCTTTTGTGCTGTGCTTGTTAATAGAGTAAAAACAGCTTTTTAAATTGTTATGGGGGCAAGCTACCACAAAACCCATTTTCGTTAATACTTATCATATAGATACAAAATTTGCCCAGAATGTAGGTATAGTAAAGGAATAGAGGTAAAACCAAAAAAAGAAAGAAAATGTAAGATTGCTTGCTATGGAAATGGCTGTCATCTTGAAAATAAACGTTTGTTGAGTTTCAAAATCTCCAAAAGTAATGATGATTTAAAAAATCTTATGCTGATTATACTTAGCTTAGACATAGATTGGGGTACCAGGCTATTTCGCTTTTGTTTGATTTGATTGTATAAGTTTTTAGAAATTGTTGAAAATCACCCTCTGAAAATGTCACCTAAAAACGCATTTTTTTTTACAAAAATGCTCATAAAAAGTGCAGCAATATATTAACATTAAAAAAAACAAATAGCCTGTTAGCCCCATTTATTCCTTGTGAGTCCGCATGTCAAATTTAATGGCTATAGACTGAATAGTTCAGATAATTTTGAGATTGGTCTGATGCAAGGCAGTGTGAAAATAAGTTGTTGAGAAAAATGCAAAAGACAATTTGCTTAAAAATGTAGACAAAGAGCTGTGTTCTAAATTCTAAAGACATATTTGGGGAATTTAAGAAGAGATTTATCAGCTGTTCATGTATTTAAGTTTAAGGGTATGGCCATATGTGTAGCCACGCTACCAGCTCGAGTATTAAAGTTCGGGTGTCCACACCACTAGCCACATTTCAAGCTACTACCAGCTATTTTTTAAATATAACTTGCTTTCACAAGACTCAATGGATTCCCTGCTGTGCCTTGATTTGCATTGCCTTGTCTTGCTGCCTTGCGAAGGAAAAATGCGCCCAATAAAAAATATTCATGATTTCTTTAATTATTGCAGGAAACCAAATTCTGCTCGGATCTTGGCTTAAGTTTTGATCGCCCGTTGCAAAAATGCCATCAGATTTTGGATCTGATCAATCCCCAAGGAGATATTGGCAGTGGAAATTTCTGTCTAGTTAGGCCCAGAGACACTAATCCTGCCTGAATGGTGAATGCTTTTCAGCACTGGGGTCTCTCAGGGTCACGTCAAAGCCTGAGCTTGAGCAGTGGTAAATGGCAAGACATTAACAACCACTGCTCAAAGCCTGAAATGGTAGCGAGCTATTAGGCTTGTGATGTGGACACTTTCATTCACTCAAGGCCATCTTTACCACTGCTCAGGGATAGCACAGCTCAAAGCCCAGCTCAAAGCTTGATGTGTGGATGCACCCTAAGCTTAGGTGCCAAAAGAAAAAAAGTTTTTTTAAACATTTTGTCTCAAACCATAAAAGCATAGGTGCTTATCCTCCTTAATTGTTATACATTACATGGTAAATAAGTAGATTTTCAGAGAAAAGGAATGAGAATTGTGTATGCCATAAAACCTTTTATTTCCCAAGGCATCCCAAGTACTATTGTACAAGATGAGAGAGCCAGAGATGTATTCAACGTTTGTCACAGCTCGACCCTCAATTATCAATTCCCACGATGATTTGGGTCTGATCCCACAGAGTGGCAACAACTCAAAGCTTCTGAGTCAGAGACCCGTTGTTTCTGCTGCAAGAGTGCGAGGAAAACTCAAGCTGAGAGAGACAAATACTCTTGAAAAGGCAGTAGAACAATGCGGAGGCATCGAGGCCTTCCTCTTTCTTGTAGCAAAGGTCAGTGGACGAAATAAGGGAGATACTGTTTGTTTTTAGGTGCATTGTGAACCCCACCCCCCAAAAAAAACAAACAAAACAAAACAAAACAAAAAAAAACAATGAAAAAAAAACAACAAAAAACCCCCAAAAAATCCAAAAAAACAGATTTCATGTCCCTGACATATCCACCCTCGTCATAAACTGTAGATGGAGTTTTATTAAATATTTGCTTCCTAAAGCCTCACTTGTATCTTCATAATGTGTCCTTCATATAGGCCTATTTAAATTGTGAAAAGCTTTTTAAAGGTATTAGATGAAATACTTTTGTTCTTATTAGTTTTAGCATTATATTTGTATTATTAGTACTAGTAGTTTTGTTAGTGTAAAAGTATGAATGGTAATTGCTTATGGAAGAAGAAGAAGTAGTAGAAATAGTAGTAGAAATAGTAGCAGCAGTAGCATCAGCCGCATTACTATTGTTTTCATTGTGTTTTACAGATATTTGAAGACAGTTGGGCAACAGTGAATAATGGAGGAAGTCTGTCAGAAGCTGAACAGCTCCAAAGCAAAGCAACTTTAGTTCTATTCCAGCTTTTGCATCGATTTCCACTCCTTGCGCAGTCTTTTGAGGAGTTGAATGGCTACAGCATGTTGGCCAAAGTCTTCACAAGTTCCAAAAGTATTGTAGGATATCCATTGTTGAAGGTTGGTACTTTTGTTTCCCATGAATTTCTTTCTGTTTTTAATTTAAGAAAAAAGATAAGAGAATGGAAAACAAAAAACAAAGAGAACAATTTGGTACACTGAAAGTATAATTGAAGAAGAAATTTTTTTAGTTTTTATTTTGGAATTAAAACCATATTTGCATGTGCCCATACACACATAACAGAGAACAAAAGACCAGAGGCCCCACGTACCTCAAAAATAAACCTCATGCAAAAAACTCATAACGGAAAGAAAATAGTAAATGAATACAACTGCAGTAATGAAAGGAAACAAATTCAAAGTATTTGAATTTTAAGAAAATTTGAATTTTCTTTCTTTTCTCAGGTTAGGTCTATGGGGATATTCAGTCTTTAGAAATCTTTTCTTCATAAATCTTAACTCACATTGTTTGAGAATAAATGTTGAAAAGAAATGTTTCAATTTACAGAGAAACCCAAATTTTTTGGGTATTTTTCCCCTCTCCCCTTTTTCTTTTTTAAATCATTTGATTATATAGGTTTTCCCAACCAAATGTAACAGCTTTCCCAATCAAATGTGGCATTTCCCAACCAAATGTGATATTTCCCATTCAAATGCAGCACGGTGCATTCAAATATATTTCGCGAGATATAAGTCATGAAATGTCTCAATTAAATGTGGCAGAATCTCATCCAAATGTAAAGATAGGCTCAAACAAATGCAGCATATGCCATCCAAATGTGTATGGGGCTTTTTTTTTCACGTTATACATGGTGGCACTAAAATTAAATGCTCCATTGTCACTAACAATCTTATTAATCAAGTTTTATTGTAGACCTTTGTATAAATATAAATGAAGAGTGAGGCATATTTATAGTGTTTTTTTCCAGTCAAATATCAACTTTGTTGGATCAAATGTGACTTAGCAAATACAGATGTGACATTGTCGGCTCAAATATGACATGCCAAGTCAAATGTGAACATTGTCAATTTAAATGTGCAGATTGAAAGCTCAAATGTATATGAATGAAAGTTCAATATGACAAAGCAAGTTCAAATGTGACAACTATGCATGAAATTATTTTGCAACATATTTATTGTATTTATACATGTAAACGAAAAATATTAAATGTAATTTCATTAACAGATCTATAGCTTATTTACTACATTCTAAAAGTAGATTCATATCTAGATCTAGATCTTCTAGATTCTTTGATTGGGATGTAGATCTAGATGCATGTATCAAGACAGAATCTACATAGATCTACATCTTTCAAAACTCTCTAGACATAAAATAATATAATATAATCTTTCTAAAGCTCTTGATCAAAGTTTCTGTGGAATAAAAATTAATAGAATGAGAATCAAGATCGAGCGTCTAATTCTGGATCTAGAGTAAAATGATATACGGTACTGCTCATATCCCTGATTATCATTTACAAATCGATTGCTTCAATTTAAACAATTGTTAACACTCACAAGATCCCCAAGAGAGTCAGTTTTATAAGTTGAACATTTCAACTAATTTGTAGGAGAGGATAATAAGTTGCGATGTGTAGAGTAGGCTAGGCCTAGCAGTTGGCTAACAGACTACAAACGGGAGGTAGGGATCAAGGCCAAAGCTTCAAAAATATCAAGGCCCTAGATCTAGGACCAAATTTATGTGTGACGACTCGCAGCCTTCTTAAATCGTTCACAGTTATGTCATTCAAGTGATAGATCTAGACGAGAACTTGAGTCTCAACTTAAATTTATGAGATATTAATCGAAATCTACGATATACGTTTGTAACTACACGTAGTTAGATACTACACCGAGTATGATTTAATAGAGGTAAATGAGATAAGCTATAGATACATGTATAAAGAAACAGTTGGAATGATGTAAGACCATTAATAAACGATCTTAATCTAGTAACATAGGTAGGCTTAGCCTTTTTAAGATCATTGTCACATTTGAACTTTCTATGTCACATTTGATGTGTCATTCGTGTCAGATTTGAGTTTGCAATATTCACATTTGAACTTGCAAGTAAACTCACCACATTATATTTATAAAACAACAATAACAACAACAACACGTCATTTTTTACTTATTTCAACCGATGAACGGGAATCTAATTAAAATAGCCCTATCTACATTTGAGTGGCCTATGCCATATTTGAATGGGAAAAGTCATGTTAAAAATACCCCATCCACATTTGAATGGGATATGTCACATTTGAATAGGCTATGCCGCAATTTTGGTCTATTACCACATTTGATTGGGAAAGTTGTTACATTTGTTCGGGAAAACGTATATTATAGCTATATAAAATATCAAGATGGTTGAATGCACAATATTTTTATGATTTACATTAACACAATCCCATCCATTCGAACATCCAATGAAACCAAAAGAAAAATGCTAGAATAAGACTATAGTTGTTTTTTTTTATTTCTTTTGGATCTAGAGTAGCATATCGTTACCACTTTTTCAATAGGCAAAAGAACATGACGTAGATCTATTATAAAAGCTCCCTATTAGATAAAAGTGCGAATAGTTTTCTAAACCTACTCTCAAACCCAAATACGCCATCTCGTTTTGAGTTGCCTCAAGATCATTTACTGTATAACACAGAAATGTACAAATTTTGTCACCTCGACATTTTTAATAAAGGACAAGAAAACAAATTTCTCAAAGAAAGCCGATTTTGCACTGAAGAAATAATTTTCGTTTGGTCATGTATGCATCGAACCACCACACACAGTTTCAGAAAGATTAAAAAGAGGGTTTTGGAGACGTTTTTCTGTGGCTCTAAATTTTGAATGGACTATAGTAGCACCATCGTTGAGATAACAAAAGATGTTGCAAAGTGACGTTCAACCCACACAGTAAGTGACTTACTAAGGTTTTCGAGCTGCTGGTGCTATTGTTTTAATAGGATGCACAAGTATCGTGCTCAGGGATTTGAAAATGTGTCGAATGGATTGCTTGTCAGTTGGAATTTAGATATGCAAATACCAACAAGGAGTGAAATGCAACGGCCTAACCAGGGCAAGGATAATGCAGACAAACTAATTGTTACACCAAAAGAAACAATACAAAAAGAAACGAACAGAAAAAACACACACACAAAACAAACCAAAAGAAAACGACATCGTAAAACAACAACATACCTATGGCTGTCTCACATTGGGCACCCGTAAATCCTTTTGGGCATGCGCAGGAAAGTGGCGAGGAGCCATCATCGGGGAAGATATAGGGCACTTGGCAAATTCCGCCATTTTGACAACCACCGCACTGATCTGTACAGATAATGCAGAATTTGGATAACGCCTTCTATCCATAAAATTTAAGCCTCCCAATAATTATGTCAGTCAGATTCCAGCAAACAGTAATTGATTTTGATTTGTTTGGTGGTTTGGGGCTCTTTTTGACTTCTACTATGGCTACTACTACTACTACTACTACTACTACTACTACTACTACTACTACTACTACTACTACTACTACTACTACTAC